>DWDU01000155.1:0-22746 GCA_018245575.1 Jemadia suekentonmiller | reverse complement strand
GCCATACACCGGGCATAGATCCCGACGCCGAGTCACTACCTATTAGAAAATTTAAATTGGAAAAATTTAATAGTGCCCGACCCGGGAATGGAACCCAGGGCCGATCGGCAGTCGCACTTGCAACCAACACGGCCAACTAGGCGGTTTTAGATAGAATTATACTTTTCACCAATTATAAGCTATGCTGTATAAAATATGTCAGTCAATTCAATTAGAACTCATTTAACTACCACCACTCTAAGATGCAAGCATTAAGTAAACACTGTCATTTGATATATATAGGTACATATAACATTATTTATATAGTAATATATTTATATGGTAACATTATTTATATGGTAATATAACTGGTACCTACCTAAAATTTTTGAGTAGGTAGGTAGGTACTACGCTCGTCTGCCTACGCCTTCGGTGAAATACAGGCGCAATGTTGTGTATGTTATGTTACATTAAATTGTAAACAGTTAATATAAAAATTGAGTGTTAAAGTTTTTACTAATATAATGCGAGTAAAATTCATAAAAATCTACTTTATTAATTCTCTACTCCCAAGTAGAGTTGATTAATTTATAGGTAGAGCCACATTTTCATATATTAACAATACTTTTAACTGCTATCTCACCTGGTGGAAAGCGAAACCCAGCCTAGCATGCAGCACGCATGCCTAGAAAATGCCTATTCGGTCTTGTCTTGAATAATTCCAGGTTATACGAATTATAGGTTATAGATAATTTAGAATATCGGGAGTTAATTAGGAAGGGCCTCGAAAAGGTACGAAGCTATTCAGGCTATCCCGAAAAAAATGTACAAGACTAAAGCTGGCTAAAGATAATTTGCTGATGTAAGTAGATAAGATTGTTACACACTTTTAGACAAAAATGTCTAATGGCCATTAAATATAAAACATCTTTAATAAAAAATTTGAACAGACATAACTAAGACGTATCGTATTAGATTTGTAATATTTCTTTTCCTTATTGCATATTTGCTATTTAACAACTTGTGTAATATTATTTTTTAATTAGTGTAATTCATTATTATACTTTAAATTTGTGTAATCATTATTATAAAGAAGCCTTTTTATTGTCTTTTGATACATAGGTAATGCTCATTCAGGTAAATAAATGTTGCAAATAAATACTTCAATAATTTTCAATAACTTCAAATAATTAAAAAATAACTTAATGATTTTGTCAAAGACAAAACGTGTCACTACGGCTAAAATCGAAGATAAAATGGTGAATAAAATTATTTAAATCACTTACCGATAGTTACAAAAGCTATGAAAACTCAATGGGCAGTTATCCATCGGCCGCAACACTAACCACTTAGGCCTATTTGAGCACCACTGGCCGATACCGAACGTAACATTTTAATGCAAGTACTGATAAACGTGAATTTGAATTTCATCACTTGACGCGTGTGATTAAATCATTAATTAACCTCTAATTTCGTACGAATTTACTTGTTTATTGTTTAATCGGAGATATATTGTCTTATATTTCGTATTGTATAGCTAAGTTGTGAATGATATAGCGTTGAAATATACGTACATATGCACATATTCGTCGAGTGGCATGTCGGCGGTGTCGCGGAACAACACACCGCGCAGCGGATCACTGTGCGTCCATTTTATTTCGACTAGTTCGTCTTTCGGGTTGATCATTGTTAACTTTATTTTATAGTGGCCTTTATTGTGGAATTTTTCAAGAGGAAAAACGTAACGCGGCGTAATACTTATCGCAAGTCCGAGTCCGTGGCCGCGCGGGGCGCATCGTTGACCTCACATTCACATAGCATCGTCACTTGACCGCGACCACAACATACCTGCACAAACAAACGTCACCGAACTATATCCTTCGACTACGAACGCCGCTCGAGTACTCTCGAGACCTTCGGCCCACTCGAAAAATCAGCGGGCGGAGGGCCCCCCCTCCCGATCGATCCACGCACCTGTACGGCGAAGGCGGGTTGTTCGCCAGCTCCAACTTGCGGTATTCCTCGATGGGCGACAGGATGTCGGTGACGGAGAAGGGCGTGGAGTGCTGGAGCTGCAGCTGGGAGAGATTCTGCTGCAGCAGGGCCGACTTGGGCGACAGGCTCATCGCCAGCTCGGCAGCGCTCAGCTCCGGCAGCGCCTCCGCCGGACACGGCGAGTAGCCGCCGCCCTCCGCGGACATCCGACCGGTCGACACTCGACGCCACTCGACGGCTCAGCCTCTAGTGGCTCTCGGGGCGAGAGTGGCGCCCGGAGCCCCCGGCGCCCAGCGCGCGCTCTCCACGCGCCCCGCCCCCGGCGCGCGCCGCGGCCCTATGGCGGCTGCGCTGCGCTGCCATTGGTGGCTCCGGGCCCGTGGGGGTGTCGGTCGGGGGCCCCCGGCGGGCGCAGTCCGTTGGCTCCGCTGGGCTCCGCCGCCGCAGTGTGCCGCGCGCGTGGTGGGGACGGTCGCGCAGTGTCGTCAACGTTTTTGTACCTAATTATTGAGTTGCGTTTGCAAAATTTATACGCCGTGGACGCTGATTGAACTTTTGTTTCGTTCGACGTTTGCTCGCTGCGGGTTCGAGTTTGACATAAAGTTACTGCTACAACAACTGTTCGGACATGTTTGATAAGGTCTATTATAGCTGAACCGTACTGTGTAGTGGGCAATAAAGTGGACAGTTCTAATTACAACTTGAATGTAATATGATAACTATACAAAATTTTGTAATATTTCAGTACTTGTTGTAATAGCGATATGTAGCGATTAGAACAAGACATTAAGTAGGTAGTTTAAATTTAACCAGCGGTAATGCGTGGAAAGCTTGAGAATCACTGATTTTTTAAAGTACCTTGAGACAAAAGGGTAAAAGTTTCTTTTTTAATTCCTTTTTGCTTCGTATGTTTTTGTTCAATTATAAAGTGTTATTCGTATGTATCAGTTATGGGTACATAGTATTTTCCTATATTTAACCATTATAAAACGTAACATTATATTGTAAGTATTTATGTTTGACTGTCCTACAGCTCCAGTTGTCAGTGACACTGCCACACAAAATAAAAGTTATGAGATTGATTCCCACCCAGAATAAATAGGCAGGTATCTATTTGATGTAATTGCAATTTTAATACTTAATGTTAGTGTACCTACCTTTAAAATAAAAAATAGAAGGGTTGATTTATATGGCATTTTCTATTTTTTGCTTAATTTCTACGAAAAGTATAGGGCCTCTCCCACTTTTATTATATGTGATATAGGTGTGAAATTTGCTGTGACCTATTGGTACAGCTTGATATGTTATGCTTCATATAGTTTTTAGTAGTCTGGTTGCCATAGCACGCACCGGCTAGTAACTATCAGATGCTCTTGTGTCAATTGTGAACATTTCCTTACAATAAAACAAAACCCTTTCTTGTATAAACATCATTATTGTTTTACCAGTTGCTATTTCTATTTTCGATTTTTTGAAAATAAGTACGACTTTCTCCTAAGCACCTTTGGAGGAAACCTGCACTTAGGGATTTCATATCTACGTATGTGTGAAGTTTGCTAAGCCTTACACCTTCTCATTCTAAGAGTGGACTTGCATTCAACAGTGAAGTGATAAAAAGTTTGAAGATGACCAACGTGGCAGTATAAATTAGGAATTAATTTGTTTCTTATAGGTACCGATATTGACGTTTTCATAATAGACAGGTATAGTTAAATTGTAGGTATGCGTAGGTATAGGTATTCAGTCGGGATCACATTAAAGATACCTATATTTTATTTTTATTAAACCATTTGAATATTATGTAGGTAATTAAAACTAAATGTAACATGCGACTTTTCTCGCTCTTCCGTGGATACGAGAGATTTTAACCTTGTAAAGAGTAGGTGTCTATCTAATATCCGTACTAAGTACTAAGCTATCGGCCTATTGAATTTGCTCAAAATCGGTCCATCAGTCTTAGCATTGTCAGCGAAAATGAAATCAAACGAAAAATTTAATCGTCTTGCATCATGAAGTCGTGGATGAACTGCATCATGAAGACAGTTACATACCTACATACCACCAACAAGAAACGTCTAAAAGCAAAATTAATCTTGGTAAAGATGCAACACGTCAGGACATAGCTGGCTATTTCACGATATATGAAATCCTACGTCGCCACAATGCCATATGGACATCAGTGCCGAGCGAAGATTTTGAATAAAAACCCCTTTTGGGGGAGGAGGTGGCAGAGAAGGCTTATTGGAGGAGACCTATGTCCAGCAGCGAACTAAGACAGCCTGATGATGACATGATGTGTTAAGCTGTGAGCGTAAACATCCCCAAACAGATACCTACATACAGTCCCAGTCTTCAGTAGCTGAGGTTGTACCAACAAAACTAAGTGAGGACATTTCTTTGTGTATAGGTATTAGGAAAATAGATTTATTTTCCTATTATTTAAGGAGCAGTAATA
Organism: Jemadia suekentonmiller; assembly: GCA_018245575.1. Lineage (NCBI taxonomy): Eukaryota > Metazoa > Arthropoda > Insecta > Lepidoptera > Hesperiidae > Jemadia > Jemadia suekentonmiller. The sequence goes on along the minus strand of DWDU01000155.1, from coordinate 18,317 downwards.
AATGTACGGGTAGAACAGAACCTCGGTGACTACTGACTACAAATCACAGCGAGCTGTCCCATGTCATCATCACGTTTATAATAAGTAGGTAAAGCAGAACTCAATCAGACGTGCGACTGATGGCTCTTTAAATTATCCTCATTTTATGGATTCTAGTCACAATTACATATTTATTTTTTTCTTTCATCTATGTATCAATTTACGAGTTTTTATTTGTGTCTGTGGCAGGTAGGCGATCGTAATTGCATTGATGGGTGTTGTAGAACTACAGATGAAGATTATTTGCGAATATTCTTGTATATTATTTCTTTTTTTTATCTGTACTCTCCTAGTTGAAAAAACGAAATTCGCGTAAATCGTTAATGTAATTATATAATCGTTATTTGCAGTTTGCTGATCATGATCGCGTTCGATAGATGTTATTTAAATGAGATACGATGTGACGGCGATAATGTAGAAATGGTGAATATTTCTTATTTGTCTATTAACAACGACTGCCTCTCTTGTCGCGTTGGTTGTAAGCGCGACTGTCGATCGGGTCCTGGGTTCAAATTCTGGGTCGAGCAGTTTTGGATTTTTTTAACTTAGTTTACCTACCTATTGGGTCCGAGTTTTATCGCCTATTTCAAAGTGGGATGTAAACGCAACTAAACATGGTAGTTTACTACACTTCCCTGCCTACTTCTGCGGGGATTACAGGCGTGATGTTACGTTTGTTTATATATAAATTCCGATTATATTTTGTTATATGTGCTATTTTGTAACATATTACTATTTTTATTTTGTAACTGCCTCATATTTTTTTACATTTCGTTTATTCATATAAACTCAATTTATCTATAGTACGTAGGTATGTATGTTTTTGTTGTTTGCAGATGTACGTACCTACTCGAAAATGTAGTTAACTTTCCATAAATAAATGTAACGTATTATAAAAATAAATAAACGTTTTATAAAAAATGCCTACTACTTTCCTTTCCATTCCTTGTAGCATGTATATTAATAAAACACGACTTTGTTACCTATAAGGAATTTACTCGTAGGTACAATATTTATTACAAAATAAATGTATTATCGCTTTTTTATAAAACTCTAAAAACATATCTGATGTATTCTTGTACAGAACTTAGTTATAAGAACCTACACTTCAATAGATATATATACATATAGGTACATCTATGTAAGTAATAAAAATGTATCAGAATCTGATTAGGTGCAGTTAATGGAAAAAAAATTATAATCCCGGGAACCTTGCCTTCATACTGGCGTGGCGTGACGGAGTACACTTGAGGTATCACGACTTTGTGGGAGACAGTCATGTTCAACAATAAAAGATTTGCAATAAAGTTACATTGAGATGAACGCAACCATCCTAAACCATATTTAGAAACTAACAATCAAGTGTGTCAGCCTGCACTTGGCCAGCGTGGCAGACCATGGCCTTAGCCCTCTCAGTCTGCGAGGAGACCGATGTTCCAACATTAGTACGATGAGACTGCCGGAAAAAATCTACCTTGGTATGTTGTGACATATGTTTGTATGTTTCCATCTTAAAGATGAGAACCTACCATTACCTATTATAAGGTTTAAACATGAATTATGCATTTAAACATTCGGTACGTAGATGCTTTCCTAAATTTAAAGAACTCCGGAACTCCTTAATCAGATTTGTAAAGCTTTCCTGAATATTTCCCTACCTCGGTACTGTGATAGTGTAATATAAAAAGGAATGTAGGTAAGTAACTACAAAATTGTTGTATTACACATACCTACAGTGCACAAAGTGGAATGAAATATGAAGAGAGGGATTAATATAAACAAAGCTTGTCATGTCTATAAGAATAAAGATATCCACTCTATGGTCTCTGCCTATCCCGTTAAAGACGTCATGATATAATAATAACAAAAATAAGTAATTTATTTCCTATACTTCTTAAATTATAGTGCAATAAACATTGACTAACATTGCTTACATAAGTAATTAATTTATTTGCCTGTAACAATTATTATAAATATAAATATTTCATCGATAACCGTCTTTTTATTTCATAATACCTACCAATATTTAGATTGCACAAAACAATTCACTAGTCGCATCGTAATACACTACATATCTACATCCCACAGAAAAACATTTAAGATCAAATGACGATTGGATTTCCGCTTGAAATAGATCACAAGCATTGGGCAGTAAATATGTAGCTATAGGTACCGGCTTACATCATCGACGACCATTTAACACCCACTAAACGTTCAACAGTAACGTGAGCATTTCTAGCAGCCCTAAGAACGGCTTACATATGTCTGAGTGTGTAGTGAGTCCCTACAACACTACACATGCCGTAGATACAACCTTTGCACTGAAGTGGCGGTGTCGCATGCATATAACAACGATATCTTGGCGTACCTAGCTAGCGGCCATGATCAAAAATAATAATATATTTTTTTTTTATTTACAAGTTAAAGCAGCTTTAATAACTTACATAAGATCGCACTGGCAATACGCGACGATGTAGCGCAGAGGTGTGTGGTACAGTCGCAACATCATCATAATCAGTCTTGCAGTCCACTACTGATGATAGCCTCCTCTGAGGGGTTATGCCTATAAAGCCCACGCTGAGCATGCGGGTCGAGGATCGTAGAGCCCCGATTCTCGCACCGCCTGCGTTGCTGCCTAGGTGCTGCCAGGGCATGTAGCTGTGTCTACACAGACCATGCCTGTCCGCGCCATACCGCGACTTATCAGCGCCGGGTTTTATCGCCTCTTACTACACCCTACATCCGGGCACGGAATGAACACTCACAAATATCATGAAATACATACCTGTGGTAATTAAATTTGCAATCAAATTAAACTCATGTAACGCGTGTGAAATAGGTATGCTTATTTGCCATCATATGACGTCATGTAAGATATTGTTATAACCTTCAAGTTGTATAATATAGTCTATAGATACCTAAGTATATCCATAGAGTCTAGTATACGTAGTACTTCCGATGTCCTCCTCATTCAACGTAAACAGGGCTATCGACTATTAAAAAAAATATAATAGGTATGTATTTCCCATCGTACCTACCAACTAGCATGCCGCTGTGACGACATCGCACAGATCTCATTCTATCGCGCACATATCAGGAGACTCGGTAGTGTCTCGCGACAAGTACTCGTTAAACATACGGAGCGAGACATGTGTTTGTATATTTAGACTTAACATATTGGTGTAAATAAATGCTTAGGTAACAATGTATAAAATAAAATATTAGAGAACATATATATTAATTTGTTTTTCATTTCATTCTGACATCGTCTGTACCTGTGTGTCCATCGAAAAAACTTAGATGTGGGATTGTCTTTGTGAAGTGCACTGCAACGTATTAATGTCCCACTGCTGGGCACAGGCGCTCAATGCGCACATAAGGTGGAGATTACTGTAAAGTTATCCAGTGAGGATCAATAGATACAGGGTAAATGCTTGTCCACAAGTTTTATGACCGCCCTGAACTAACGAACTTATGTGATTGTATTATAACGGTATTAAGGAGTCTAATACGACGTAATGCAAATAATATCTACATATTGACGTATGATTTACTATCTAAAATTTCACCTGTTACAAACAAGCATACGGTCGGTAAGTAAATTCACAAGTAAGTAAATTAAATTACAGAACAGAGCAAAGATGTGTAATATAAAACTGTAACGGTATTGGTTTGAAAGATGTGTCGGTTATTAGTGAAATAACTTAACCTTAAGAATAGAATCCAGGGTTGTAACTTATGGTACGAAAGTCGGATTTAGATTTACTTAACCCTTAAAACGGAACATGAAAATACAAAAGTAATAGAACCGAATCCATAGTAAAATGACCAGTTAACTTAACCATCACCTAAAAATAATTAAGAAGGGCTTAGGAGCTAATGCGGAAATTAGATTTTCCAATCTGATGATATACAATTATTAAAAATTAAATATACATTTTCATAAATAAGTACTTGTACATTGACTGCCTCGTTGGTCGTGTTAGTTGCAAGTGCGACTGCGGAACGGCAGGTCCTGGGTTCAATTCCCAGGTCGGGCACAATAAAATGTTTCTAATTTAGATTTCTAATAGTGGTTCGGAGTCCGGATATGTGCCCGATGCATAGCAATAGGCTCACCACCTATTCCATACTGGGACGTAAACGTTACCAGTGAAACGTGGGAATGTTCTACATTCATCTGCCTACCTCTTCGGGTATTACAGGCATAAAGTATCTGTACATGACGTACTATGTTTATTAATATCAAGAGATTAGTGATTCTGCAGCAAAAATCCCATTTGTATCTTTTGAATAATGAACTTGATAGACACCTATTGATACGTACAGAAAACTTAAAAGTTAGCAAACGATAGGAGAAATTATTCCAAGTATCGAAACAGATGTCGCTTTTACGGATTATACAGTTAAGTTTATTTATTTATTCGCGTTCTTATTATTTTCAATAAAAAGCAATAATAGCATTTAATTTATTTACATAAGCCTGGTAGTTACTGCATATTTAGATAACAAGGTTGAGTTATTTTAGTTTTGACAGGTGCACCAAAAATGAAAGTTTAATTTTATTCGTCGGGAACACCTGCCCGGAGCTGGCCACATTCTCGCTGTCTCCGTCTCAGCAAGTATGTAAATGTCATTTTTATAACTAATTTACAAAAAAATTGCGTTAACCGTCGTTCACGTTTGCTTTTTATAGCCGCGCGTATGTAAAACTATTTTAATACCGTTTCCGCGATGTCGGCGAACCGCCATAACCTCATACGCGAACCGTGCATAACGTAACAGTGAGGTATTCCGATGGTGAGGAAGACGATGGTTCTGAGTACGGAGTGGGCGCAGGTGGAAGTGGTCGAACTCACGAATGACGGTAACGGGCTGGGATTCAACCTGGTAGGCGGGCGCAGTACTGGCGTCGTCATTAAATACGTGCTACCGGGGGGAATCGCCGACAAAGACGGGCGGCTCCAAAGCGGAGACCACTTGCTGCAAGTTGGTTCGGTCAATTTGCGAGGCTTTACTTCGGAGCAGGTGGCTGCCGTACTGCGACAGGCTGGTCCTACGGTGCGCTTGCTAGTGGCCCGTCCCGCCGATCCAGCCGCAGCTCTCCGAGCTCCGATACCAGGCACCGCTCTCGTACCTACCAAACTGTTAGCGGATCCTGAACTTTTGGACCGCCACCTTATTGAGGCTGGATATGGGGCAGTATATGACCTATCTCAATGCTACCCTGAGTATATCAATGGCCAAAACGGTGATGTCGAAAACGTGATCGCGGCTGTCAGCATCATCGGTGAGAATCCGCAGCAAATACCTGATCATCCAGTCATTGTGGACAGCATATCTCCTACCATCACCATCACAGTACCAGTGGAATTGCCGCCACTGCCTGAGGTAGAAATTGTTCATGTGGATTTGAACAAAAATGTATATGGCCTAGGTATAACAGTTGCTGGTTATGTGTGTGAAAAAGAAGAATTATCTGGAATTTTTGTCAAGAGTATTATAGAAGGCAGTAGTGCAGAGCAAAGTGGTCAAATAAAAATAAATGACAGAATCATTGAAGTTGACGGAGTTTCTCTGGCAGAGAAGAGCAACCCTCAAGCTGTGGAAATATTGAGAAATACAGGTATCTCAGTCCACTTGGTATTAGAAAGATATCTCCGAGGACCAAAGTATGAGCATTTACAGCTAGCTATATTTAATGAAGAAAGGCCTTCTTCCCCATCTCCCTCCACGACCACTCTATCTTGGTTTGCAGTGCCTTCGCAAGCAGAGAACAGTATAACTGAAATAGAACCTGAACCAGAATCCAACACAACAATAGACTCAAGTGTGTTAGAAGTTTGTGAAAGTGAACACAATGAACCAACACAGGAGGAACTAGACAAAAGACTTGATGCCATTCTAGCTGTAGCTGAAGAGGAGATAAAGGAAAAGTGGCAATTAGAAGTGGGGCCAGAAAAGGAGATTATTGTGGCTGAGGTGCATAAGTTGTCCGGCTTAGGTATTAGTCTTGAAGGAACAGTTGATGTGGAGGGAGGACAGGAAGTCAGGCCTCACCATTATATAAGATCAGTCCTTCCTGAAGGTCCTGTTGGACAGCAAGGTACACTCAGTGCTGGAGATGAATTACTGGAGGTAAATGAATACAGGTTGCATGGTCTGACTCACACTGAAGTGGTGAACATTTTAAAGAATCTTCCAAGTCGGGTCCGCCTTGTATGTGCCCGTAATAGTACTGACAGTGGCCCTAGACCAGTTATCAATTTAGCTCCAGACAGGGAAGGGTTTGAAGCAAGAAAAATCATATCTGGCAGCTTAAATAACTTAACAAATCTTGTTAAAGCTCAATCTGAGACATCCATACATACTTCCAGTACAGCTACTCTTACAAACCAATCAAGTCAGTCTAGAAAATCTCGATCCCTGGAGTGTGTGTCTGGTTTAGCAATGTGGCAAAGCAAGGAAGATATTGTGGAATTAGTGAAAGGTGATCAGGGACTTGGCTTTTCTATTTTAGATTATCAGGATCCCATCGACCCATTGGGTACTGTCATTGTTGTAAGAAGTCTTGTACCTGGTGGAGTGGCAGAAAAGAATGGTGAAATATCTCCTGGGGATCGAGTGATGTCAGTGAATGGGGTGAGCATTAAAAATGCCACTCTAGACCAGGCAGTCCAAGCCTTAAAAGGTGCACCACAGGGCATAGTGAGAGTGGGTATAGCAAGACCTTTGCCTGCGCCAGAATCATCAAAATCAAAAAGCACCACAACACTAAATTCAAAGCCTAGTTAATCTTGGCCTTATCATGAACCACTGTGTTACTACTAGTCAAAGTTACAATCATATCTTAAGTACACTTAAAGTGAAAACTCACAGCATTTAGAATGCTTTGTGACATTATATACAACCTCATGATAGGTGATAGGGCATTATTGGACTGGCCGAAATGATCTGATTTTAGGAACAAATGCAGTTATGGTGATGTTTGAAGAAAAATGTATTGTAATTTCGAATCAGAGCTCAAAATTTATGATACAATAATTGCTTTACTAGCTAATAGATAGTGTAATCATTAGAAACATCACATCTCTTTTTACTGCACATGATTTTAATGCATAGGAGAAACGAATTTTATTATTATGAGACTCATTCACAGGAGCACATTCACATCTTGTCACTTATCTATCATAATTATGGATGACAAAACAAAATTATCAAACATTTATTTGATACATATCAGAAACATATGCTATAAACATTGTTAATACCACATTTTAGCAAATGACATAGTGCAACCAAAATATTAGCCCATATAATAATTGAATAGAAAAATACATTTTTTTAACATATGTATAACAGTGACAGCTTATCCATACTCCATAACTATTTGTATTGTTTCTACTTGCCTGATTTCCCTTACTAAGAAACCGGAAATGTTCCCTGTAACTTCTGATAAGAACAATTTTTGTTGATACTTATTTATAACTATCTGTGCTCGCAACTTCGTCTCCGTGGATATCAAAAATTTTAAGATGAAAGTAGCCAAAGTTACTCCTTATTACATGAGCTATCTGCCAGAGAAAGTCCCGTCAAAATCGGTCCATCCGATCCAGAGATCAGTTGGAACAAACAGACAGATAGATAGACAAAAATGGTAAAAAAATTATTTTGGTATATCGTCGGTGATACTGCAGATCCACGTATCTAGCAATGGTAAAAAGCGCAGATCTGCATTCGTCAAAATTTCACAGGGGAAGGATAAAACTTTATAATTTTCTTATTTTAAGGACAATTGGACTCATTTTTACATTAAGTACTATTTGATGGGTTCTATGTATTGTTAACGTAGATTATCTGTTATAGTGATTAATTTAATTGGCTGTAAACTTCAATATCCCCGAATATGCATTCAGTAAAAAGCTATTATTTTAATATTACAACTAGACACTCCTATTTTATTTATCTCTATAGATAATTATATTACCATGTTTAATTTATAGTCATTATACATTTTCCACAACTTGTATATAAATAATAATGAAAATATTTAGTACATGTAGTAATTAGTGATCCAACATGTCAGACAAACAAAGGCTTAGTACAGAACTGCTAGTTTTTTCTCATAGCTAAGTGCAGGCAACAAACTTATTTTATTTCCTTATATAACAATATCTAAACGAAGTCTTAAGATATATTGATAACTACAATATAAACATAATTATATACATTATGTGTCAATATTTAGTCAAAAATGTCACAATTCTTTTGTATGTGATTTAAAATTCATTACATTTATTTGTTGGCTACAAATTTATTTTAAAATATTTCTATGTTTTAAAATAATTGTTTTAATATAAATACTAATTATTTTCGAAATTAAAACATAAAAAATATATCACTTATGTAATTTTTTGTGTAAAATCTATAATACATACAAAACAATTAATATTATTAAGTATTTTCTTCAAATTGTCCTTTACTAATTGTGAGACACATGTTTTAGATGGAACTAATTATTTTAATCATAACATTAATGGCATAATTTAAAGGAGAACAATTTCAAAACAGGATTAATTAATCATGTATTGATCATATGATCATATAAATATTAAACCCCAAATATCATCTGAAATCAAATGAAATTATATAAAACTAGATTATCTTCAAAAGTTACGAGTTAAATAACAAATTCGGTAGATATAAATCTAAGGGAGCAATTATATAAACTGAAACTTATATGTAAATAATTGAACTTTTCTCTGAAAATTTAATAAACATTGACATGCTTTAATATTATACTATATTGTTTTTAAATGGATCAACGTTTTGAACTATAACATGGTATATTATAAACTTTTTTAGTAAATGAACAAATAAAGATCTGGTATCTAATTAAAATATGTATCAAATAAAACATTTATTATACACATTTCATTTTTTAAATTCAGTTAATTGCCTAGATGGATTATATCACCAGTTTAAGACAATTTTTTAAATTGAAATGCCATTTAATAAAAACTCTAAAGTACTTGATGTGTATCCAATAAAAAATGGGGCCCTATTATTATCTTTGTATGAGTAAACTTTATAACATTACTACTAAATATTAACTAAACAGAAACAAATAAAGCTGTAATGAATACTATTCTGTCAGTTTCCCAAAAGTGAATTATATAAACTCTCACAATACAATAGACACAAACTTTGTATATCATTAACATAGTAAAATGTGTATATAAAACATTTATTTACAATGTATATAACTATAAATACATAGATAAATAGACCAATGAAATAGATGAAAGCAACACAAACTTACAGTGATGTATGTGTGTGTCTATGTGTATGTATATATGTGTCTATCTCAGTAAACGATCATGTATTAATAATTAAAAGTGCACTAATAATAATGACTATAGCACCTGTGATATAATGGTGACTTGTATAGAGTTTTAAATTAAGCCTATTACAAAATATTCACATTTAATATTAATTTTGCTTATATTTCTCTAACAATTCAACCTTTCTTTAGTACATAGTCACTGTTTTGATAAACATTTATTTTACCTAATATCATTGTCTAATAAGACATTAGAAAAGGTTTGTCAATTCTATTTCAAAATCTTAATGTAGCATAACTTGATCTGTAGTACTTAGATATTGCTTTTCATTATGAATGCCTTACTATGAGATTTTATTAGGTACATCATTGGATCTTAAACTGTCCGGTCTATACTCAAGTAAGACATAGTTTGATAAATAAATGCGTGCAGATGACATAACTATATACATAATATACAATAATGCTGATTTTATTAGTGTGATAGTTGATTTGAAGTGATGTTAATGAATAAATTATTGACCTCTCTGTACTCAATTTAATAGTTCTAAATTGTCATAATAGCATTTAGATGAAACGTTACTCTTTATTTAAATATTAGCCTACTGTACTTAGCAATAGTATTTAGTATGTAAAGTCGGGTATACATCTGTGACAAGTTTTGTTGTTTTTTTAAAAATGGCGCGTACTTGTTCCACCAATATAAAGTCAACCTCGTTATCTCTGCCACCACAGATTACATAAAATGCTATGTATATCCGACAACTCTCTAAAATGTGATCAATATATTTTTGTAATGATGTCTAGTCCTTCTTCATTGCCTGTTAACAAATTTGTAACAGTTCAAGCTCTCCAATTCTTTATTATTCTTTTTTATGTTTTAAACCATATTTCCTTTTTGGTATACCGAAATAGAAATAAATAAAAAAATTAAAATTTAAAAAATCGAAAATCGGAAATATGTGACCATACGATCTTATTTCAGGTTCCTATGATGGTAACGTCTATGGTTGTGTACCAATCCTTGCCATGTGTGTTTAATTTTATTGCCGTTATTGCCAATAACATATTTGTAACTCATTTTTGATGTATCCTAATAGTAAATCACACATTTGTAAAAATGCCTGCACTAATTCCTCGCGCAAAGTATTTGTGAGGATTATGTATTATACAATATGTAATTTTTGTCTTAGACAATAGAATTAAAATAAATTGTATTTTCACATATTTCCGTTATAAAAGATAAATGTATAACGTGTTAGGACCACTATACACGAGCTGTTAAAATTGAAAGCATGACAAAAGTTACTTGTAATGAAACAGTTAAAATATCGTATATAGGTTCCCTTACCGCCATTACGTTTGGTTGTCAGCACTGTATATGTAATAACGACACCCAACTTAGTCTTACACTTAAAAGAAAATATAAAGATGCGATAAATTATTACTGTAGTTTTATTTATAATCCATATATGATATTATTCTTTTTATTTGACTCACTAATTTGTAGAATGGTTACAAGCGCTAGTATCGGTCGACAGGTCTTGGGTTTATTTCCCAGCTCGGGTACTATTGGGTTTTTCCAATTTGAAATTCACAGTAGTGGCACAGTCTGAATTTGTATCCGGCGTAGGACAGTAGACTCACTCCCTACTCAATGGCGTGACGTATAACGAAACCTATGACACGTGGGAGTGTACTACACTGCATATCTCTTGGATAATTCAAGCGTGATGTCACGGTATTTTTATATTTATGACACTACACACAAGCTGCTCATTGAGCCCCGGACCCGATGACGTCATTTAAAAATTTTCATTTTAGGTACCATGTGGATCCCAAGTCTGCCAGTGACTGTGATCACGGGCGTGTGCGCCGGGGCGGGCGTGCTCTGCTTGTTTAAGTAAGTTTAAGTTCTTCACACGTTAGCGTCTTTTATATCAACCACTTACAGTCCTGAAAGAGGTATATCTGCCAACTGCTCTTGAAACATTGACATGAATGCAGGCGTGTAAAGTTGGACAGTTGTGTAGCTTGCACTGTAAAACTGTACTGTCCACGGCAGTATATTTCCATGATGGAATTTATGAGTTGGATCACAGAGTTTCGAGAAAAGTGTTATTGGGTTTTACAACTGGTGTAAAGTACCTAGTCGTATGAGTTCGTACACTTTTCCGGCGACCTCCTCGGTGAACTACAGACGCGATATTAAGTTATGACTGTATATTCTGATACAAGTGTGATGATTAAGATATATAACAGTTGTTTATAGGGATTACATCCATAAAAAACCCTCATACATTTTACGATGCTGGCGTAGCAACGAGGTAAGTTGACCTGTAGAAAAAATACACCCGGTGGTGCAGTGGCATCCACGGATTTAACTCAATCGATCCCCAGAGACTTGCGCGGGGGCCCGGCGTACGACCGGCACGCGAGCGCGGAGGGCAAGACGATCATCGTGACCGGCGCGTCCAGCGGCATCGGCCACGCCGCCACCTGGGAGTTCGCCAAGAGGGGCGCCAAGGTTGTCTTTCTTCCTCAACTTCGAATGCCAACGTTCTCTAAAACGACCTAAGTAACTGCAGCCGCCTTCCTATGTTGTATCGATTCTGGATTTGGAAGACTTTAAAAAATTATTTTGGGGTATTTCTTCGTCTTCAATTAACGTACAGAGAGTGGAGTTATAGTAGTATTAAGATTACGAGAGTCATAGAATTATGCATGATGTGACCATGTGATATCAACCAATCTTTTGTGATCGAGAATTGAAGTAACAAAATGTCAGAAGCCGGTGTGGGTGTTTTGAAGAGAGTACCTAATTAATTTGGAAGAAGTGCATTACATCTTAAAGGTGGGGATAGAGAAATGTAGCGCTCGCTTCTCTCCGCCTATCCCGTAAGGGACCTGGTGTGATATATAATAACTATAAACAAAATCCGAATCTCACATATGTGTATGTCCTATATGGGTATATACAAATATTACAAATTCATAAATTCATGGTTTTGTTGGTTTTATAATGGCATCCTCTGCATCCTAAACAACAGACGGTCCCAAATCACCTCCATTAAGGGATTATCGTTTTGGTATGTTCAGGTGTTCATGGCGTGCAGGGACATGGAGAAATGTGAGGCGGTGCGACGCGACATCGTCCTGGAGACCAACAATAAATATGTATACTGCCGGCCCTGCGACCTCGCCAGTACAGCCTCCATACGGGACTTTGTGGCCAGGTGAAGTTCTTGTTGATTGTGTACATAGTTCTATATGTACCAAATATATATAAACATTATCGTTGTTGTTTCGTACATGCTTGATGTATGCTTTATACATAGATCAGCAACTGTGTATGTAATAATTATTTTTTAAAAAAGATTATCACAGTACCATGATGGTCACAGATAATGCCAGAATATTTCAACCCAGGACCTTCCGATCGGCAGTCACGCTTGCAACCAAAATGACCAACGAGACAGTCATATGTATAGTTCTTAATTGGGTATAGTAGTATATTCTGCTAAGATGTATGTACAGAAAAGCAGTAAGTACTTGTTACTAAAAAATCTTAATAGACTGAGGTAACTTGGACTCAGCTAAAATAGATCTGAGGATCCCCAGATTCAAGTCCGAGGAGCCGTACGTGCACGTGCTGGTGAACAACGCGGCGGAGATGGAGCCCCCGCGCGGCGTCACCCGCGACGGCTTCGAGACCCAGCTCGGCGTCAACCACTTGGGCCACTTCCTGCTCACCAATTTACTGCTCGACACCCTGAAGGTCCCCGTGACGTCACACGCTGTAGTCACTGTATACAATGTCACGTCTTCATTTCGTACTAAGAAACTCTGCAAGGATAGTTGACAGTTATTAAACCTAAGATAATGTAACTTAACATTGCTAGTCTAGAGATTCCGCTACGTGTATTCTAAATCACATCAATAATGTAAATAATTCAATAGCCAACTAACTATTGAAATCCCAAATTAAACGGCGGATTCAATAAACGAATTTATTGGTAAAGTCTGTATTTGCCAGGCGTCAGCTCCTAGCCGTGTGATACAAGTGACGTGCGACGCGTACGCCAAGGGGCAGATCAACCGTCAAGACCTCAACATGAGCGAGAAGTACGACGCTCGCGCCGCCTACTGCCAGAGCAAGCTCGCCAACGTGCTGTTTGTGCGCGATCTTGGCAGGCGGATGCTCGGTGAGAATACAGGAACTCATTTTATATGTTAGGTCGATTTAAGTGCGGGAGTCCAACCAGTGCAACATTCCGTATATCTGCTATCAAGCACCCATATTTTTATTGTTGTGTTGTAAAATACTTCAAAGGCATATTTGCTATAGAGGTTTTATTTGACCTGACTATATTAACAACTTATGACATTCTATGGGTAGGATAGGAGAATTGAGGTTTAGAAGCTGTATAGTTACTTTTACAACGACATGATGAAAAATTGAAAGTCTCCGGCCCTAAGATGAGAGCCGAATTCAGTACTTATTATTAACACGTTCCGTGCCATGCGGGGCGTATACGACCCCCGCTGCACTTCTCATTGAGAAACAAAGAACTCTTGAAAAAGTTATGGTGGAGACAAATATAGAAGACTTATATTAATGTTTAAAGTGTGATTCGTATAAGCCCCACGCGGCCTGAATGGAAAATCTTCAAAAATTGCCGTGGCAGGGAACGTGTTGAGCAATATTTTTGTCCGTGACATGTGCGTGACCGCAGAGACGGACGTGGCCGCGATAGCCGTGGACCCCGGGTTCACGGACACGCGGCTGACGCGGCACCTGGCCATGATGCGCAGCGCGACGCGCTACGTCGTGTACCCGCTGTTCTGGCCCGCCATGAAGACGGCGCGCACGGCCGCGCAGGCGCTCGTGCACGCGGCGCTCGACCGCGCGCCGCGCGCCGCCAAGGGCGACCTCTACGTGTGAGCGTTGGTGCACCATTGGGGCAAATACAATATTTTACTTCAGTTCGAACAGTGTTTATTCAGTCAGTATTATGATTTCTTTGACTTTCTTCTTGTTTCCTCGATATCCAATATTAATTATAGCAATTATTTCGACATTGAATTGATCTCAAAAAGTTTAAATACTTCAACAATTTAAACAATATTAATAAAATCTAATATTATATCATTATGATAGCATTTTTAACGATTCAGTTGATTATTCAAACGCGAGCTTATTGGTAAGAAAAAAAAATCGATTTTCATATTGTAATATATTTGTATAGGTCCAATACATTGGTCCAATAACATGGTTATTGATAGGTCCAATACATGGTTATTGATAATTTAAATGACCCCAATCTCCAGTGACATGAAACAAGTGGAGCTGTCGGAGCAGGCGAACGACTATGAATTGGCGCAGTGGCTGTGGAAGGTCAGCGAGAAGTGGACCAAGCTGGACGAACACAGGAGCGCCATAGCTAGAGCAAACGCCGCGTAACGTTGGAAAAGTGTAAAACTAATTGAATAGAATAGAAATAAACGTATATAAAATTTATTTTGTTGTCCTCGCGGCAAAGAACTTATCTTTTACTAAGCAGGATCTTTATATCTTCTTGTATAACCAGAGACAATTTAAATCTACCATAGACTAAGACTGACGGTTATACCAGATCGTATTAAGGTATGTGCTACAGTAACCAGCTGTGACCGAGTACACAGTACTATTATTACGTTTATGACTTTGCATTTTAACATTATAGCATTTGGCTAAAGTGTTAGTATAATTTTCTTTTCAGCGTAGATCTTAGCAAGTATTTGTTCGCGGCATTTACTGTTATGTTAACTAGCTTAGTTTTAGGTTGTTGATGTAAATAAAAATAAGATGACGAGTAAAATAAGCATTTTTATTTTACCATATTCATACATTAATAAATAATCCAAACAATCAATGTCTTAAAACTAACTTTGCAATCTACGAAAAAACTGATTGGTGGTAGTGTCCATATGAACTTACAAAATCCATACTGTTTTATATTGAACTGCCTGATTAGTCGTGAGCATTAGGACTCAATGGCTCCAAGCGAGAGATCCTGGATTTGATTCCTGGACCGCGCAAACTATTGGGTTCTACTAGTTTGAAAATTTCAATATTAGCACTGTCTGGATTTGTGTCCGGCTTATGATAATAAACTCACTCCTTCTTCCATGTTATGTATAACAACTGGTGACATATGGGAATACTGCAATCTGTTGCCGATAGACACACAAGGTGGATATAATGTTTCCTCGCCTGTTGATCTAGTGATTAATAACACTGAGCTGAACTGGGATTTGTGGGTTTGATTCTCACCCAAGATTTTTATGTTTGAATTCTTTGAAGCATGTAGTTAAGAGATTAATAGATGTAGTTGTTAGGCATCTGGTTACGCTAAAACCAGGATCTACTTTGATTGGGGATAAGGTGGTCTCATGTGGAATCCCAGGACATTATTTGATTGACAACCAGGTGGTTTCATGTGGGATCCCTGGATCTTCTTATTACTATATTACCAGTGTACATGCAGAAGGTATTGTGGTAGGGATTTCATCACTATTTTCGAGCAACATGGCTTCTAGCGTTCTACAAAACTGTATTTGCCAATGTTTCCCTGCGCATGTACGGAGGCTAAGTCCATATGGAGGTGTGGTACTCGGGCTTGTCGAACAGCAGGCCGCGCGCGGGCAGCGCGGGGCGCGCGTCGTGGCGGTGCAGCAGCTGCAGCACGCCCGTGCCGATGGCGGCCGGCACGCCCAGGATGATGGACTCCGACACGCCCTCGATGCTGTCGCGCTGCCCGTAGTACGCCGCGTCGAACAGGTGATCGGCGGTTTTTTCGAACTGCAATGCAGGAAATAAGCGTGGATATTGAAACAGAAAATATTGTACGAGTGTGCTCGTAGGCGTAGATATGTGCGGACGCGAGTGTGCGTGTGTGTGCGTGTGGGGGGCGCGCTCACGCTGGCCAGGTTGAGCACGGACTCCTTCATGCGCGCGAGCCCGTAGCGCGTGATGCCCAGCACCTCGCCGCGCGCCGTCATCTGCGCCGCCAGCAGCTGCACGTGGCGCCGGTCCACGGCCATGCCGTGCCCCTCCATCACGGCCGCGATCTCCGTCATTATGGTCGACTTGGCCGCCTCGATGCCCAGCGTCGTGAACACCTGCGTTCAATCATATCACTCATAATGCATTTGCTAAATATTCAACTATTCATCACAAACTTTATGTGTGCTTGAGTATTAAAAGTACTATTTAATTCTTTAGTGAATATATACACATATGAATATATGAAATACAATTAAATTACCTCGAGAATATTATTGGACGAGGTTTTGTTCCCGTTGACGCCATACGTTGCTATCACGTCCCTCAGACCGTTTCCTTCCACACACAGCTTGTACCTAAATCAGTTTTAAATCATTTCGAACTATCAAAAATATACACAGAATGGACTCATGTGTTAGTAACGAGGAATAGTAGCAGTAGGTATCTTTATAGTAGAGGAAATGAGGCCACATATGTAACAATTAGTTTTGGATATGAGAAGTGAAAGATATTCGAATAATGTTACGCACGAACGATATCCAAGTATCGTACATCGTCATCATCAGCCTGTCCCGGTTCGCTGCTAGACATAAGCCTCCTCAAAGCGGGTGCTGCCTATAATCCTGCGCCCGGCATGCAAATTGAGGACTATAGAGCACAGCATCTCGTATCAGCGTTCAGTTAATTTAACCCTGCATGTATAGACTGCGTTATACCACCGTTAGTCAGTCGCCAGTATAGGTTTGTACACGTAAATGTGGTAACACATCATCGAACAATCGTATCAAACACGGGCCATAAAGTGTGTGTCTCTGACCGCGAGGTGGCGCTGGTGTCGTCGCAGGCGATGACGGCGCGCGTCACTTTGCTGAGCCCCTTGACGACGACGGCGGGCAGCTGGCGCGCCAGCTGCTGCAGCGCCACGTTGAGCCAGCCGCCGTGCCGCGTCGCCTCCGCGCGCACCTTGATCGCCCACTCCGACACCGCCTCTATGTTGCCGGGCTTCACCTTCAGCTTCGACGTGGAAATACTGCAAACGGATACAGTTTTAAGTTTATTTCAAGTGTGTTTCGTCGGTAGCAACACAAAGCTTCTAATAATTACTTACTCAGACTACATCCACATTTACACTAAATGAAATGCATAATATATGTATGTACATACCGCTAAAAGAATAATCGTCTATTAAAACTACATTGGGTCAATTACAGAAAACAAGATATGAATTTAGTGTTATAGGTTTAAAGATAGAGTTCAAATTAAATGCTGGGTTCTAATATTAGGTCTGACCACATATTATGATATAGATTTTACACCAAATAATGTACATACAATAGAATTGTGAGAGGATTTTGTTATGATACAAACAAATCATCAACTATGAAGTGCTCCTGCTTGCTTCATCTTCATCGATTGCTACATAATAGAAAATACTGTAGAAAATGATGTTATTGTAAAATTGTATGGATGAAAATATACAATGACACAAAACGGGCAGCACTCACGAGTAAATGATGGAGTGCACGTTGACCTCGAGGCAGAGCAGGCGGATGCGCTCGGCGTCCAGGCGCACCAGCAGGAAGCACTCGCCCGGCAGGTACACCTCGTCGATGTACGTCGTGATCTGACCACGGGGCACATATATATATAAGCGATCTTAAGTGCTCAAGCCAACGTCACCCGTCCAAGGTGCAGTATACTATACAACAGTTTATATTCATACATTAACTAAGGTAATTTTCTATATTTAGGTTTCTATGGCTGAAGTACGAACTCGTTTGTAGGTCAAAGTATACGCTTCTATAACAAACTACCAAACGACACGGTAAATTTGTCAGTCTGTAAGTTTAAGAAATTCGTTAAGGCTCGATTATGTCAAAAAGCCTA
>DWDU01000154.1:0-22793 GCA_018245575.1 Jemadia suekentonmiller | reverse complement strand
GCAATAGGCTCACCACCTATTCCATAGTGGGACGTAAACGTAACTGGTAAAACGTGGGAATGTTCTACATTCCTCTTCCTACCTCTTCGGGGATTACAGGCGTGATATTACGTAACGTAATATATTTCACATCCTACTTGTCACGCCCTGTTCCATGCTGGCACTTATAACATAACTAGTTAAACATGAGAGTGTATTACACTCCTGTACCTAACTGCGAGGATGAAGGGCGTGATGTTACGTTAATTATATTAAACAGATGAGAGGTGTACGAATATGGAGGGCTTTACCCTAGTGCAAGGTGGCCGGGCCGTGCTCGCTCGGCCGTGGATAACGCTAACTATTCTGCTGGATTAATTAAATTCTGAGCATCCCAACTCCAGTGTAACGTTAACTTAACCTGCCCGCTAAGGAATTGCTAATTCCAAGGGGAATTACAGTGCAATGTTGATCAGTTTAAGTTTCTCCTGAGCCTTTTGCCTTCTCTGAATTTAATTATATCGCATTATGTATTGTTAAAGAGATATGTAACTAGTACAACGATTATGCAACATTTAAAATTACGCGATATGCTTGGAAAACATTTTAAGGGAATTTGTACGCATTATTGCTGCTTGAAGCACTTGTAAGTTATGTTGATCCATGTTTTTGCAAATTTAATACATCATCGTCATCATTGGCCTATTGCAGTCCACTGTTGGACTGCAATATTATATAATTTAGTTCGAGGGGTAAAATGTTCTCGATTGTAATTACTAAGAATTTGATCAATTCTTTAATATCATGGAACAATTTTACAAGCGGTCATCTGTTCCCAAGCCACGCAGTCTGGTCTACGGTCAGCCAAACAACTAATTTACTACAAAACATAAAGATCGAAAGATACCTACCTATTTATGTAAATTCTCGCCCACATACAGCACTAACACTCGCGCTCATCGTTCATAAAATTGTTCTGGATGGGAATTAAGCTC
Source organism: Jemadia suekentonmiller (assembly GCA_018245575.1). Classification (NCBI taxonomy): domain Eukaryota; kingdom Metazoa; phylum Arthropoda; class Insecta; order Lepidoptera; family Hesperiidae; genus Jemadia; species Jemadia suekentonmiller. The sequence goes on along the minus strand of DWDU01000154.1, from coordinate 21,819 downwards.
ACGACTTCGGACAGCTTGTTTAAGTCCACTGTTGGACGTAGACATCCCTTAAAGGTTATTTTCCCAACATGCATATGCCGGACATGCCGTATGGGATCGCAAGGCACGGCTATACGTGCCTCTACGAATACTACTCCTAGCTGCTGTTACATTAGCTACATGTACATTAGAATCCTGTCCTAAGTTAGCGCTGAAGCGACTCGCAAAGCAACATATACATGTGATATCAGATAGGATCAGATAGGATTAGCTCAGCCAGCCCGTGCGCAAATAGACACGGAGTTAGTTCGGCAACTTCGCGAAACTGGCAAGTGCTCGCCGACTCGACAACTGCCGTGTTTGCCTTTTGACTCCGATCGATAACTAAATCTATTAAAGGCGGATTTATTTATGACATTATTTGTGTATTAGTCTCGACCTACTGCGGGTTGGTGTCTCGCTAATGTGTGCGATACTAAATGTGGCGAGTGGCCCCTGACGAAGATATAAGAGAGTGAAGTAGCACTTTCTAGGCAAGCTTGCTGTAGCCTATAATAGCTCTTACTGCTGTTCTATTACCACTTACTAGGATACAATCGGCATACTGAGCCACTGCATTGCATACAGAATTAAGCGCTTCAAAACTTGCAACTGACATCTTCCACACTAATACAATTTATCGTATTTTGAAATAACGTGTACATCAAATGTGAGCATGCATTTCCTATGTATCCGTAAACTTGAATCAAAGTTAACACATTAACTAATACGTGAACACAAACTAAACAGCCGGTACAGAAATCATCAAAATATTTACTGTTGAATTTGTCAACGTCTCGAGGGGAGGCTGGGGTCAGTTTACCTAAGACGCTGGACACGGGTCTAAACACCTCGTTCAATTTGCCGCCGCTCCCTCCACTTTAAGCAACGACTTTACATCTTGTGTCGTATACAGGCTGAATATTACAGCTTCTCTTGTATAGAATTGTAGATCATCGATACCTAGCGAAACAATACTTAAGAGATAACCATATTAGAACGATAAAGATTTACTTACAACATGGCGTTGATTTTGCAAACCATTTTTCTTGTCGCTAAAATATTGCTTTCGTTTTAGAATCGCGTCTCGTGAGGCGCATTAACCTTTTTGCGCATTCATTACATATATTTAAAAAATTAACAACATCATGATAAAATACGAGTAAACATAATTAAATTGAAAAAATAATCGAATCAGCCTGTACATAATTCGACAATCCCGTTTAGGGTGGCATATACGGTGCTCGAAACTTTACGCAAATAACCACCCTCCCCCAAATCTTGACCCCTCCCCAGTCCGAGCGAGAACAATTTCTTAATAGCCCATAACTTGGCCTTAGCGCTTACGTGCCGGAATTAGTGTCAACTTTACAGTTTAGCGAAGCGGCCTGTGTTCCGAGATGGGCCAAGTTGCTTTTATTGAAGGGAATTGTATGTTCGTTACGTACTGAATTGTACAGCGTGTATGGCGCAGATTAGAGCGGCGCCTGCGACGTGGAGCTGCGTTGTGTCATGTGATTAAACTACACATTCGTTAACGGTCGCAGGAGGTGCTGGGGCACTAAATGGATGTCGCATACGATCACAAATTACATTTTTTTTTAATATACATACGATTACGTAACAATGTATCATTACGTCTGTATCTCCCCTAAGAGGTAGGCGGTATGCATAAGGTATGCTTAAGGTTACATGTTTACTTGGTAGTAACGCAATACCCACCTCATTTGAAGTAAATGAATCATCTACCAACTCGGAAGATTATGTGTAGGTATATTATTTCTTCAAGAGGAAAGTTTTTCACTGATCCATGTATATATTTCAACAACTTTTTATACTACTTTCATTTACATATTTGTAAATAATTAATTGGAAATGTACATAATGTAACCAGTGTGACGTAGATATAAATTAAACAAACGTTGGTACATAATAAGTGACACATTTACTGAATATTTAACAGCGGATTATAAAATCAAATGACACCATTTTCCTGTTGCTAATACAAAAAGAGTTACTGGTAAAATAAACGACGAAATATTCCACCGTAACCTTTCCTCCACCCCACGAGCTGCTCAACAACCTTGAGGGTAGTTTGTCAAAGCGGCGGAAGTGGCCAGCGGACCCGCGTCACTTCCGGCACGCGACGGCTTGTATGTGCCCTGCAAATACACAAATACAGAAAAGGCTATAGTCATTGTTGTACACAGGGTATATCGATATCTCTAGTTCAGTAGAAACTCTTAAACAGATAATAATAGTTGCTGAGTACCAAAACGGTACATGGTACGAGGTTTGATTAATCATATGGTTACAAGACTATTACAAGAGCTTGTGTAATTTTGTGTAGTTAATGCCTAATTAGTGCCACCACCTAAAAAGGAATCGTTCAGTTTGATAATATGGGCCAAAATTATTGTCATTATCTAGGTAGTTGTTTATGTCTCGTTTTAACATACATGTCTTCACGCCAGATCTCTTATGGAATAGACAGAGAGCACTGAGTGCCAAATATCTCTATCCTCACAGACCTGACCAGACCTCACATACCCAGTTTCATCAACATTCATCACTCTCTTCATACAGGCACGCCGGTTTCGGACACTTCTGATTCGCTTTTTGTTTTTAATTGCCACGGGCTCGCGTTGAATCGCAATGTCATCTGATGGAAATGAGACGTAGCCTAGGACGTGCTCGTAGCATGCTTGCACTGAAAATGCCTATTAATTCTTGTCTCGAATAATTTAAATTTGAGTAAAAATAATTAATGGAGAGATATCTGACACTCGGTACTCCCTGTCTATCCCGTGAGTGACCTGGCGTGAAGATATGTATATATCCATAAGTAATAATGAACATTACTTCAATGTTACCTCGATGGAAATAAGTACAAAATTTAGGCTCGGGTTTAGGCCGCAGGGTGCAATGACGAGATTTTATACTATAAAAACTTACGTTAAAAACCAGAGGCTTCCAGTGCAACAATGTGTCAAAGCGGCGGAAGAGCCCACGTCCACACGTATTGCCCGCTTCCTGTCAACATAAATACGACAAATTATAGATTTTCCTTAGAAATTGAAATGTCTTAATATTTTTTTTGATTGAAAACAGTTTTTGAATTTTGTAAAATCTGCTTGTATTATTACATCATGACTAAATGCAATGATCAAGCACTGAAAGTGCTTGCTTTCTTTGATTCTTTATCTCATTGATACGTTAGACGGAGAGATAAAAACTCCCTCATTTTCATTTATTTGTAGACAAAGTTTAATAAAATTGTAGTCTTCTAGATCAGTCTGATCGTACTCCTACTCGTATTAAGTATTGAAGAGATCATCTACAGTATTCCACTACCGTATAGTGCAACGGTATGAAATAAAAATAAAAGTATGTTTCATGACAAAGGTCCATCCATATTCGTATATACATACATACGTGTGAAGTAAATTCGCTCAGACAGTTCCAGACGCCATGATATTAGCTATTATACTGTGCGCGAAAACTGTATGCTATTTCCACTTATTACGAATCAGTTTAAGAACTACATCCGTTACGTCACAAACATGTTCTGGAGCGCTCAACTCGCTCCAACTCTGCTCCGTACGTCCGCTCCGCAAGACGTCCGGAAGAGCCGGTCAGCTTCCGCCGCTTTGACCTGCTACTAATTACTACACAACCACATAACGCCCTTATTACGATGACATAAGAACTGTTATGCTACAGCTTTGGCTAAACCTTCAGGGCGACATGCGAAGGAAGTTGTGTAAGACGGGACAGTTTTGGATGCTAGCGTTTCGGATAGCTGGCGGCCATCTTTGTTTTGTAATGCTAACAATAATTAAAATAATTAAATGGTTTATCCGTTAGTATTTACTTTTGCTAAGTATTTGAGGTCGTCTTATCGCAAGCCCTATAATACCTATTACATAGTATAATACCTATTCCACAGTAACTGGAGAGCTGATTAACATGGAGCTGGATATAGATCCCAGTCCCGTATATAAAACAGGAACTTCTAGCCATCACACAAATGTTTGCGCTGTAAGTCAAACTCTCAAAATGTTATCAAAATGATCTTTTGACGTGTTATTACACTTTAACATTTTTCGGTAATGAAATGTAGACTGTGTGCTGAATTTTCTACTGGCAGTCATTAAAATGCTGTCATTTGTCAAATGATGTCATTAAAATTTCCTGGCTCCCGCACTTTTTAGTCTTCACAAAATGTAGTTAAATCATCAATCGGCAAAGGAATAAAATAAGAACAAAAGTTGATAAGTGGCTACTTAAAAGTGGGGCCACTCGTATCTCTTGCAATTCTTATAATTGAAGCACAAAATGGATTCGAGGGTGCAGTTCAGGTGAGATCGGCTGAGAGGTCGCGCGCGGCTGAGCAAAGGTATTAAAGAACATCAAAGCGGCTCTTCAATTAGCCAGCTAATTGGCTTGACCGCACCGCGGCGGGCCGCTACGATGTTGGTCTCTACGTTTGCATAAATTATAAGTCTGACTATGACTGATAAGATGTGTGTGAAAAATTACTTCAATAAAATCGTTAATATTATTCGACTACACTTAAATAGTACGTAAGTACGTAATACACATACGTAAGTAGCTTTTATTGTTGAGCTGAAATGTCGTTCGATCATTCATTCTGACATTCATTCGTCAGTATTTTACTAAAAAGTATGACAATAAAATATTGTTGCAGCAACATTTTAACGCTCGGTAAGTACTGTAAAATTATAATGAATATACGATTAGGTATCAGACAAAACTTAGAATCTGAGTTGCGGAGAACTGCTCTCCCTGCTCACTGGAGCGGCGAGATCTACGTAATTGGAGACATCTCATGCTTCTGAGAGGACCTATTCATTATTATGACAATAAATATCCCAGATTTTTTTGTATACAAATTTTCATCTATTTGTTTATTCCCTTCTATATTTTGTGCTTTCAGTATTAATAACACTTGACTTGACTTTGATAAATAAACTCGTTTTAGTCTAGTTATAAATAGAAACATTCCATGTCAGTGTACCTAAAAGTGATAAAAAAACATGTTATAGGTTATTTGATATGTATTTTAATATCATTCATCCCTCAATAAATGATTTAAAATGCTAATAGAAAAATTAACTGTTTAATATTAACGGTTGACTGCCTCGTTGGTTGTGTTGGGTGCAAGCGCGACTGCCGATCAGGAGGTCCTGGGTTCGCTTCCCGGGACGTAAACGTAACTGGTCGTACACTTGGGAGTGTACTGCACTCCTCTGCCTAACTCTTCGGGGATAATAGTCAACGAAACTTCCTACAGTATTCCACTGTTCTACGTTGTCGATATATCGCGATGGACAGCAGATATATGGCAGCAACATTCGCCGGGACGCGACAATCTCCGAAACAAATAGTGGGACTGTGACTTGTGGCGCACGATGAATACTGTCCAATAGCGATCTAAGCGTTCGTAGATAACTGTAAACTCCTTAGAGCAGCTAAACTTGTTCCAATGTCAAACATGCACAACCTCGTACATTTTTAGTACTTGCAGGTGTTTAATGTAAGAAACAACCGCAAAGTTGGTCAAGTGATTAATTGCACGACTGCTGATCGAGAGGTGCTGGTTTCAAATCCCGGGTCGGGTACTATTGAATTTTTCTAACTAGAATTTCTTGGTAATATTTCCAGTATTGGTACCGAGGTAAGATTTGTGCCCAATGTATGACCTATTTCGTTCCACCTATTCCAAGGAGGTGGTGGTGGTTCCGAGTAACTGGTGAGAGGGTACTGCACTACTTCTGCCTATCCCTTGGGGAATTACAGGCGTGATGTTACGTTTTTGATGGTAGAAAAACAAATGATCGCTACAGCCCAACCGCGGGACACAGTCTTGAAGGTACGACATAACTACAATATTAAAATTTGCCGATAGTGGTGGTGTATAGAAACAGTCACTTAAAAATTAATATCATTGTTGATCAAAGATTTTCCGCAGCACTATAACATGGGGTTCTTCTCGATCCGGCAACGCAGGAACACTCTGGGGTGTTGAACCCGTCTGTACGCGACGGTGACCACTTACCATTACAGGTGGCACGTGTGTCTGTTTGTCATCCCGAATATATCGAAAAAATTCCTTCTACGGATAAAGACAAAAAGCTTAAGAGTAACTTTAAACACATAATTGTTCGCATCTGTTTACGCAACTGTAAATACATAGATGCCTACGTGTAAATGTACAGCTTGGTAACACTTGACGGCCGAGCGTGTTTATGTACTCCGAACTTAGTAAGACGGTGGCGACAGGTTTAAACGGCACTTGCCCTGACCTTTGGGCGGTCCGAGTGCCCCTTAATTATACACCACGGCTTAACACGTGGCCGGCCAACGTGTCCCCACTGCGTGGCTGCGTCGACTCAGCTGAGGGTGAACAAAATGTAGGTAATTGTTAAGCAGAGATTACTGTGCATGTTATCAAATATTATTCCTTTCACTCGTTGACTCATTCGACTTCAATACATCTAGAACTAATCAGCCAAACTTGGCTGCTAACATTCGTTGAGCCGCGTCGCGGTATCAATAAACAATTCAAAACAGGATCAAAATATAAAAATTGTATGATTTGAAACTACATTCCCTAAAGTTAGCTACAACCTGACAGATGGCGACGTGTGTAAAAGTTGTGTTTAGATATTTTTTGTTCTAACAGATATTGCACGTGAACATTTCTGACTAGTCACATATAATATGCTTACATTTTTGATCGATTAAATATAAAGGTTTCCACAGGTGTCTGAATGTGGACATCTCCAAGAGCAGCCCAAGACGAGAAGTCACAACTTTTCCCCCGATGTCCGTCTTGGATTAAATTAACATTAGGTAACTATTCCCGGGGAGGCATTGTGCGACTGCTGGCGCGGGCGTGGGCCGCGGTCGCCGGAATCCTAATTAAAATTACAACATGTAAATTGTCCGAAACGTCTTACAGTTTCATGTTTGCTCGAGGCCTAAGCCCCATTGTCCGTGATGCTTTAGGGTTACTTGCGATGTTTTGTTTGTGTTGAATTAAGATGCGGGAATTTTTGATTAAAATTATTTTATCGTTCTAAAAGAAAATTTTAAGATGATGATTTCGTTAATAAGTTTAAATCTCAAATAGATAGTTAAAATATATTAGGTGATAAAGTCCGAAACCAAAAGGCAACTCTTCTTGACTTCTAAGACACCTCTCTTATTATACATTTCACGAATATCTATATACGTAATTAAATTATGTAGGGGCCTAACTCGGTAAGTTTTTTTCGGTTAGTCCGACTAGTTTCCCGTCTCTCCGAGGTCCTTCTTCATGATCTTCCATCAATCACAGTGAGGTCACTTGCTGCATCAGCAGTAAAATAAATGAAAATAAAATACGTCGGTATAAAATAAAACCCTGTCCGACAGTGTCGATGTTTTCGGACATCTATAACCTAGACCTTTTAAATCAAGGAAAAACAAGCTTTTCTTAGGCATGCGTGTTTCATCTTAGGAGGCATCACAGCGTTTTCCGTCAGGCGGGCTGGCGGCCAAACGATAGCCTGTCATATGTATAATAAAATATAAAAAAGGGAAACTTCACACATGTAATTCCTGAAAAGTAAGGTAGGAAAGTGTTATACACTTTTACATTTCACCAATTATGTATATGTCTATCATAGAATAGGTAATTAGCCTGTGAACACAAAACGGGCACAAATCCAGCCACCAACAATCCCGGGGATCTCAGAACCTCTCGTTCAGCAGTCGCGATTGTAACCACCCGACGTACGAGGCCGTCAACACAAGTGTAATACAATAAAATAAAAAGTAATTACAACCTTAATTACGGCATCTGAGGGTTATCCAGAGCACATGGTAGGTATTTTTTAAATTAGAAATAGGCGCCGGTTAGACTTATTTGTGTTACTTAATTTTTTATTTATTATGGTATGTTTGTTGTCATGATGAACATGACAACAAACATGACAACAACATGACGGGATAATAAATATATTATCCCGTCCCGTCCGAAAAAAATTTTCCGGCATAAGTGATGTACCTGTACTTATAGGGAATATTGTGTAGTTTTCAAAACCCTCCTTCGATTTCCCGTACGATCATTATTTCCAGAGTGATTGAATTTCAAAATTAAAAAGTAATTTTTTCCTTTGACTGACGATAACTCCGCGGCAAATGATCGTATAGACTTCTTCTTTACATCAAATTAAAGGGCATTAAATTTCCTAAAAAAGCTTCATGAACAACCAAAGAGAAAAATTTTTTTGAAGCCCGTAGACCTTTTTTTAGACAAGAAAAAATTTGGAAAATGTTTAGTCTGGTAGTTTCCTTAGGATCTCTTTAAACCTAAGCATAATAAAAATTTTAGATGGTCAAATTCGGAAACTTAACACTCAGAGCTACAATTTGCTTTTTTTGTTTTTACTGTGCGACCATTTGGCTCCGAGTTACAGCTTGTTGAAAATCACCGAAAAATTTAGAATTTTTTTTATATCCCTTAATTTTTGTGACTAGTGTATGTAGTTTATCAGCCGTCTGGTTACTATACCACGATCAGATCTGATGGCCGTGTGTGATGTCCCGAGATATTATAATTATTACCATTTGGTCGGTTGCATGCGAACGAACATAATGATTGCAACTCGTCTTCAGCGGGAAGGCTGCAGTACACCAGATTGAGAGTTTCCTCTAACCGGAATAACCCTACAGTAAAGATTAACAAGCAGACAGAGGCGACTCGGCGGGGGACGAGTACGTACATAGTATCCTGTACGTACTGTTGTTTATATACGACAATTCCCAATTAATATTCTACTACCAATAGCAAATTCATTATGTTGCAGCGAGGGCTACAGTAGAGGGGTACCTTTTAGCAGAAGGTTAAACTTGATCCTAACCTACTCAGATCTCACAAAGTTATCTACATATACACGAACATACGGGTTCGGTAAGGGATTGAGACGCGCCATAGCTTCACACGGGTGCGTGAGAGCAGCAGAGTGGAACACACGAGCGCCGCGACCGGCTTGTGTTCTCAAATAGAAATGGACATAGTCAACTTTAAGTTGTTTTACTTTATTATAAACAAACGTAACATCACGCCTGTAACCCCGAACAAGTAGACAGAGGAGTATAGTACACTCGCACGCTTTACCAGCTACGTTTACGTCCCACTATGGAATTGGTGGTGACCCTATTGCCGTATACCGGGCACATTGCCGAACTCCGAGCCACTACTAGAAAATCTTAATAAGAAAAAACCAGTAGTGCCCGATCGGGATTTAGAACCCAGAACCTTCCGATCACCTGTCGCGCATGAAATCAACACGACCAATAACAATAGTCCGGCTGTCGTGAATGCAGTTGTCACGCCAGCAGTCGGTCGTGTCAAGAGCCTGCGTCGCCGCGCGCATGTTACAATAATCATGTACGTTTGTTTCGTTCAACAAACATCAGCGTTGTACAATTTAGAATACTTATCTATTTGTTAAATTCTCGAATTTCACCCTAGTCTATTTTGTTCCCGCACGTTTATCAGAATCCTGAATGCAAGACCGAACGACATCAAACTTTACCATTCTCGTAAACGATATAGAGCAGATCGGACATTCACGAGCACTAAAGGGAGACAGACACGCGCGCGCACGCGACGGGTGTGTCGTGCACCGTACCATCCGCCCGAGCGCCGCCGCCAGCCGCCGCACGGGCCGCACGCGCCGCACGCACCGCACGCACCGCCCGCCGCCGTTCGCCGCCGCGCCGCGCCGCAAGCCACCGGGTGGCGGGCCGTTCGACACGACACAGCTTATTGTTATTCACTGTACTTATTACAATTTACGATGTTGCATACATCACACACTGTACTGCTAAGAGAGACGGCTGTTTCGAATTTAATGGATCTTCTAAATTAAATAACTATAAAATTTATTTATAAAAAGTCCATACGTGTGGAAATATTTTAAGACCAAATCAAATTATATTTGAATTACATACAATGATATTAAATACTTAAATGCTTCTATAAAGATGGTACTGCAAATAACAGAAACTTCGAAATACGACTGGCTAATTCACTCCTTGCCGTTTTCTCCGTCGAAATATTCTCGAGTTCATTCACAATTTTTGAGTACGTGAATTATGAACCGATCGTATTTCAACACCTCGGATCAAATAGCGATCTGACGATCCTAATATAATAAAGTACCATGAAGTAATACTACTTGATAGACCTGATACGTATTGGCCCCATAGGTCGTCGGCGGCGGCAGGCGCACGCGCGGCCGTGCGTCGCTTCGCGGGCGAGGCTCGAAGCAGCGCCGGCAGCCACACCTCATCGCCGAGGTCCTCCTCAGCCAGCAGGCTCGTCGTCACGCATGCCGGGATCACCGGCTCCAGGGACGCGAGCATGCGACAGACGCCGCGCAGGACGCCCGGCCGACCGGCTAACAGAGCTTTTCACGTTTAGACTGCTTAGCAGTGAACACTCGCGAATGCCCGCTTATCCCGTAAGTTCTAGCGACACGTTTAATCTATTGCTCCAGGGCAGACGTCTAAAATCTTGTTAAAACCATCAAATCACTCGGTCTTTACCAAATTCCACGGACGTCTTCGATGTGAAATATTTTTTCCTTGTTTATCCATTCGCTTACATTTGACTGCTTAGTGTTCTAAACATGTATTTTGGGATAGATTCTGGAATGTACTGATTTACGAACCGTTTGTGGCGACGTTATATAATAAATATAGTCCAAATTTTCATAAATGTCATACAATCGATTGACGAAATGATAAATTCACCGCCTAAACAATTCCCTATTCGTCCATGGCGTTCAACCCATTCACCACAAACACCGATCAGCTGGTGTATACCTGGTAATTACATAAGCACTTATATATTCACCGTTTTTTGATTTCTATATCAGCCTCCCACGTGGTGAATTCACCTGTTATTCATTGACCCCTGTCCTTTTCGAATAAATTATTCATTTTATTGACACAATTCCGATTGCAAGCTTTGTGGACAGTAGTAACAAGTCCACTCTCGGTTTCCATTGGCACCCGTCAGGGTTGGGGTATATGGCACTTGTCAAGGTCACTTTCGATACATTATAGTAAAAATAACACTTCGTTCAATGTCACCAGAAGATTTATCACAGCACAAAATCCGTAACATCGCAGAAGTTGATGTTATGAAACGTGGAACGGGTAACTTTGGGATAGAAGGTAGTTCAGACAGGAAATGGTTTTAAGTGATTCCGGTGGAGAAATTCATTTCGTGCGCCTGCGGTGACGTCACGGAGTGGACGTCGCGGGACCGCGATGAGGACTGGCGGCGCCGGTGGAGGGTGCATCGCCAAAAATCGCTGCCAAATTTCACAATCGAGAATGCACGTATTGTTCGGTGTGCGCCTGACACGATCGTCCATCGCGGTATGACGTTTCCCTCGTGGGGACGCTGGCCACATCAGCTCAACTAAACATTACATAATTTATCTTAGAGCAGCTTTTCTATCTCCACAAACTAACTTTTAGTGAAGTGTTAAAAGGACTTGACAACAGATGTAATAACATCATGACAGCAGACTAGGAAACAATACGGAATTGGCAACCTCGTTTCCAAGTGCTATTAACGACATATTTCTGAAGGGTGATAATCGGCTGCTTTTAATATAATCTAAACAAAATAAGCAGAAGATCTCAATAACATTGTTTTATTAAAATCAACATATGTAAAAAGCTTCAAAAGCAAATTTGGAAAGTGGTGAGAAATATGTACTTAATTTTAACAGTTACAGAAACGGGTGTTACAGAGCGACGAAGTGTGTGGATCTTATGGGAAGCCTTCTAACCGTCAGCGCGGACATGAGCGCCGACTGTTAGATAACTACACCGTTAAGAGGGAGACACAATAACTACTGCGGATCTATTCGGTGTGTGCAGGAAGGCATTTATACAAGAGTTCTTTGTAATAAACTTAAGCACATCCATACTCGGGCGACGTAGTGGGGCGCGGCAACGGCCCGCCGCAGGTCGACAGCATCCCGCAGCCGGAGGGGGATGCTATAGGGATTGCTGACGAACATGCTTCATTGCAAATGCATTCAACATTTATTGTTAGGATATCAAACAGAGTTGACCATTGACAAAGAAATATGAATAAGTAAGAAGCTTCAATGCAATTGGCTAAATACTTGATGTTATGTCCTGGTGATAACAATACTTTTGTATTATAATTATAAATAGATTTCAGTACTACCTGAGATGTGAAGCAATTTGAAAGTCAATTTTAAATTCGTTGTACTTCTGGAAGTTAGGATTGAATCATGTTAACTAAACATATCTGTAATAAAGCGTTTGATTAGGCTCTATTAGATTGTGTTCCGATATGAAGCATGGCTCTGTGTGAGATTAGCGCGGGCTTAGGTGGTAATCGTTAAGTAATCGTGGCAATTTAATTTGGAAGAGACAATAGTATGTGTCATCTCAATTCAACTGAAGGCCAAAAAGATAATACTTATCACTACACTGTTTTGATTGTAATCCGTAAAATTTTCTTAGTACAGATATTCGAAATTTAGAATGACAATAGTAAATGAAAACCTGAAAAAAATTCAAGAACATTTTACATCTCAGTCGTAGCCAAACAGTTCTATTTTTGGGGTTGAAGAAATAGTAAAATACAGTAAAATTCAATCTGCATTGAGACTGTTGATTTTTTAAAATTATTATCAAGACCTTCGCACTGATATAACAACTTACGGATCCGAAACCGATCAAAGATTCTGCGTAAATTTTTGAAATGATCGTTATTAAACATCAGGAATCCGAGAGGCGCCGCGCCTGTTCCTGTTTTCGTTAACTATACACAATATGTTAACTGCAATAATGCAACCGTAGTGGCCAAAGCACTCGTACTAGTCCCTAAGCAAGCAATCAATAACATTACGGGTACTTTGTCTCACCGGTGCGTTCCGTCGGAGTTCCCGGAGTCCTCCCACGGAACCTGGTACCTTTTGAAAGTTCCCCCCCCCACCCGAAACAAAAAAAGGGGTACTTCTCTAACTTGCTTAATTAATACAAATAATAGCCGGTATTGCCAGCAACCAAGTGAACGTGGTGAATGAACTAGCTCATGAACATTTAACACGACTGTAGATCGAACAAATCTCACACGTGGCAGCTCGTCAGGCCCGTTACCTTTGTCCACGCTACTCGTAAGCAAGCGTAAATGGTGGAGCAAGTCCAGAATTACAATATTTTAATTTTGGAAAAATCTTTAAACGCTGTGAACTTACAAATATATCAGGATGAAACGGTTATATCTTAAATGTACATTAAATGTTTCGAAGCTTTTACAGTCAGTGGAAACACGCAAAGTAGGTTGTATTAATTTAAACAAACACCAAGCAACGTTACCGACGCCGTCCACACTTCACGAGACCGACTTCCGCAGTATATACACTCTCAAAATTACCACCAAACTCTTGTACAAAATACTCTAAACTTGCAAAATGCACTCATCTAAAAAGTTTGACAGATTTCATTTCCAACGCCTCAAAATGTCGTCTAACGGCCAGCGACTGCCATAGATGATTTTAACTAAAAACTCCATAAATTGAAAAAATAAAATTATTATAATTATGCAGAAAAATTAATATGTATAGTTGGGTCATATATAAATGAAACAGATAATAAATCTATACAAAGTTACACTCGCATGAAGCTACGAATATCTTTTACCTATTATTACCTCGAAGGTCAGGAACAGGACATTTATATTATTTCATTGAATTATGGCAACCAAATACCTTTCTTATTAAACAAAGAGAATTAAAAATCAACACGGACTGAAACAAGGAATATACTCATTGGAAATTTGTTACTCGAGCTACGGATACAGTATTATACTTGTACTTTTCAGCATACGGCACAGAGCATAATCAAACATTTAAAACCTTATGACCAGCAACACAGTTAAGTTCAAAACCATGAACTTAGCGGTTCAACTGACAAACAGCGCGATCTTTGCGAAATAGTGTTCTGTAGAAAAGAATTCTTTAGCACGTGCCTCACACAACGTGGTCGAAACCGGTCGAGGTTTCCCACAATAATTTATTTCTAGACGTTACATTTAGAACAGTATTTTTAGAGCGGGATTCTCTTCGGAAGGAGGGCGCGCGACGTCTGCGTCTCTGTGAAAAACGTATTGTCGCATGCTGTCGGAATGTATCCGACACTATCGACGTTATCGTCACGATTGTTCTGGAACGTACAACGGCCGGCTCTCCAGATATATGTTTCAACGATGATTATCTTGTCTAATTCAACAGTGGCAGTTAGTGCACACGGTATGATTGTATGAGAAACTCTTCTACAGTCAGCACCAAATTAGTGTCAACAGTAATGTCGCTTGAGACATGAAAGCAAGTAAGTGACAAAGATTGTCCAGTGTCCATAGCACTGTAGATATATCGTCAAGGCATCTGTCACGGACCAGTCCTACGCCTGGTCAAACTATTCGTAGTCTCGCTAATTAACCGTATAAGATAGGATAAGAGATAGGAGTCTAGGGATCATATTGAATGCTTGAAGGATGTCTGTTCTGACTGTAGACACAGGCGGTCTTTCGGATTTAGGAAAAAAGGCTTTATCATGACTTTCTAGCCAGTCTTCACACCTTAGAAAACGTTATAGAGATCTTTACTGTACGTAGCTTTCTTCAGGATATTATCTTTATGCATATATAACAAGTGATATTTAATCTAAAAAGGCTCCAAAGAGTGCGATTCTCAAATCTAAACCCCTAAGCTACAAGTATCCTTTTGAAGAACTATGTACACCAAGTACACAATGCTCATGAAATATTTAACATCAATTTCGAGATTGATATTAGTTGTATATTACTTAAGTCTATGAATATACATTATATGTATAGTTACGAGGATGTTAGAGATTTAACGATGTTTCGAAAGAAATGATTAGTATCATCGTGTCGTGGTCCACTCAGCTATAACAGCCAACATTGGGCTCGAGTGCATTTTCGGGGTTTCCATGCACGCGACATCCGCGTGAACAACCGGTGAGCTTCGCTTCAGACCGTAGGCTGGCCGGTGTTCGTGGACACCACCACACCTCCACAGCTGTTATAATTGGAGTAAGTCAGGATACTATGTGACGTTTATAGATAGAACGGCATACAAATGCGCTGAGTATAACGCAAGTGGCAAAGTATGAGCGCTATTTTAGGAATATAATTAAGATCCGTCAGTGTTCCACGATGTTGCAGATTACGAGAAAAGGAGGCCATGTATATTTGGTACTCAATTAATGCTATGTACTCATAATCGTACAAGTCACGTCTAGAAGTGACATGCAAATTGACCATAGAGGCATCTGCCCGAATAGACAAAAATGTTGGAATCGCTACAGAGAGGGATTGTGTGCGTGAAGTCATATTTTGCATGATAGATTTCTTTCGCGAGGAGTTTGACAAAAGGACAATGACCGATTTCACAACTTTATTAGTTCAAAGGATCGTTGGCAGAGTGTACTAACAAGATATCTTCTCGTACTTCTTTGCTGCCATACTCTGGGTATCGATGCCTACTGTCTGTATGTGGTTTTAATTCTACTTTGCTGTTCTTATTTATCTAATTTTAAAAATAACGACTTAGGATATAATGTCTTAAATGTGATACGCGATGTACTCATATATGACATAAGCGTCCAAACTAGATCAACGCAACACTATGGCTATTTGCACGCACTCAAAAATCGGACACATAATGATCTAAAGAATATTTCGAATTGAAAACGTTCAAGGATTATCATTTAATGAAAGTCAAGACACTCGATGGGTTTTGATGTTTTATCGCAAACTGATTATCGCTGTGCCGGCGCGGCACACGCGGCCATTATCTTTGCCTTAATAAGCTGTTTTGGAGGGACAGTAGAAATCGGAAAAGACATTTCTATTATGATAATAGTCAAGAAATTTCGATATATGCCGAGCCGAGAATCCACAAAACACTCGAAAATTTGTGTTTATTGTAGACATTGTTGTCGGAACTGGTTTTTTTTTTGAATTCTTTAATGTTTTTTTATTTTTTTATATAACAAGGAAGGCAGTGCATGTAAAATCCTACGGAATCCTGTAGCAGTCCACTCCGAAGTGCTAGATAGTTACATAGTATTGATGACATTGTGTGTAAGACAGGTTTTGTCCGGGGATTTCCCACTTTTAAGCAATATATTTCATCGTAAAAATTGCAATCTATACATAGGTACAGATAAATAAAATTGGAATGACTGTAATATTGATATAATCGCCTGTTACCAAATGCATATGTATGTATACACGGTACACATATATATTAACATCATCATCATTGTCATCACCATCATCATCACAAACCTATCTCAGTCCACTGCTGGACATAGGTCTCCTCCAAAGAGCGCCATTGCGCCCTGACCTTGGCTAGCCACATCCAACTTCTGCCTGCAGCCTTTCGCAGATCGTCATCCTACTTGGCCGGAGAGCGTTTGCCGAGCCGCGGTCTCCACTTCAGAACTCGCTTACTTCACCGATCGTCCGTTCGTCGGCAGACAATCGCCAACCGGCACGCCCAGCGTGGGGAGTATGAGCACAAACCCCACATGGATAGGCGCAGAATACATATATATGAAAATATTTTTTATTAATGTTTTTATATGTCTGTGTGTTCCCACTAATCTTTGGAACGACTGGACCGATTTTGACGGGACTTACACTGGCAGATAGCTGATGTAATAACGAGTAACTTAGGATACTTTGATTTTAGAATTTAAAAATTCCACGCGGACGAACTCGCGGGCACATCCAGTTATAACTAAGTATCATACGTCTAATTACATTTTTTTTTCATTTATTTACACATCACAGAAATAAAACAAATATTTAAATAATAACCCGCCAAACTACAGAGCAGTTTGTAGGCGGGCTATACCTCTCGCTGTACATCCTATACGTATTAATAATGTACTTACTATCTATGTAACTATTATTATAAGTATAACTTTAATCTATGACTATCCAACTATCCACTACCACCTCGCAATACTACTACTAACGAATACTAATTACATACTGTATATACTATATTCAGATATGTTGGTTATTATTTCCATGTAAAATTTCTGCAATTTATTTCTAATACAGTGGTTAGAAGAGGTGTCTGTTATTGAAAAGGGTAACTCGTTACATATGTACCGATCCCTGCATACCGATCCGTGCAATCGTTACGCTGTGCGGCCATTTCCCGAGTGTCTTCGCATACGAACAGCATGTTAGTCCTGAAGAGAATGACGGCGATAGAAAACTAGTGATTAATACTACATATAATGGGCGAACAAATCCATCATATGGACGATCATGAATGATTTTACGGCGACTTCACCCGAACGTGATAATCATATCGAATACGGAACTAGTGATGACTAACAACAAACAATTCGCATTATATTGTGATTGTTAGGAGAATATTAAAGTGTGGCAGTAGCCACGATGATATTCGTACATTAATTGACTGAATTATAGTTAAACAGGATTAGACTGCAGAGTATACCTCGTGTGTATCTCTGTGTATACATCTGCTACTAAGCAATGTGCAGGAAATGTTCCTCCCGGTTCGCAGCATTCGCTGGACCGAGCACAGGACATTTAACATTCGTCTTAGTAATTGACAGATGCGATTTGAACTTGAATATAGAAAGAACAGGAGAGAACCTCGAGGAGACCGGATATTAGTGTATCACCCTGCTATAAATACCAGATTCAATGAATTAGACAACGATAATGGTACGTAATATTTGCGGTTTACTTCCCGATTAGAACAGAAAATAAATTCATTTAGATTTTCTGTCCAAAAATCAACTAACGGCGTGTAACGTACACTGTAAGTAGCATGCCACCATACATGTACAGTCGCGTCGCAGGTACCCGCACGAACACACGCACACAAATAAGCCCCCGACATCAATAGCTAAATGCCAACGAACTGGGATGCTTTTTTTAAACAGATCCTACCAGACGTTTTGCACTTAGTACGCAATCAGTAAGAGATCATATCTCTTTGATAACATCTCACATTCCGATCCTAATGATTTAGTTGTGTGACATGAATGCTGTATGTTACGATTGTAACAGTGTTGTATGTAACTTGCTGTATGTTACGATTCTCATAGCTCGATGTCAGAATATCTTTACTAACTTTTAAAATAAAGAAAAAGCAATCCATTACAATAGATCCGCTGTTTTACCGATTGGCGGAAATTGCTACGTTCACATGGCACAGGAACGAGCGGAGTGACCCGTTCTGGGCACAATAATGTACTGTTGAATTCTGACAGATGGAGCTCCCTAATTACCTACTGACAGTTTGCAGCGAAAATAGTAAAGTACACACCGATAATATCGCCATCAGCATATTTAAATTGTTGCAACACATGACAGACAAAATAATGTGTCCCCTTTCTATTGTCCCTTTAGTAGATTTTTTTTTGTACATCATTGTGCGATGTATACGTCTCCGATGTTCACGTACGACTGACTGCCTCGTTGGTGGTGTGGTCGCAATTACGACGGCCGATCAGGAGCTCCTGGATTCAAATCTCGGGTCGTGCACTATTGGATTTTGTTAATTTAGATTTTCAAATAGTGGCTCGGAGTATGGAAGTGTGCCTGATGTATGGCAATAGCCTCACCACCTAATATTGGGCCGTAAACGTATCTAGTGAAACGTGGAAGTATACTACATTCCTTTGCCTACCTCTTCGGGTTTACACGCGTGAATTACGTTTATTTATACGACGACGGCTCAGTACGTGCCAGAAATTAACAAATGGCAACACTCGTAGTCAAAAGCAATTCATTTGATACATTACGAAGTCATGTAGACGGTCAAGTATCGAATTCAACTTTTCAGAAGGCTTTAATGATCGCTTACAAAAAGAACCTTAGTTTTTAGTAAATAAGGTTGGAAAAAATCATTTAACAACAAGAAATAAAAGGGAGATCTTTACGAATAACATAAATCGCCGCGATAAAATACAAAGAAATTATATGCTTATCAATACGTTATAAATATAATTATTTACGTCAACGTAACAAAAGTGGCACAGACAACGGTCACAGAACTAAAGTAAACGTCCTAGCAATTATAATGTAAGTAATGACGTGAACATTCCAACTATTAAAATGAATTTAATAATAAATTTAGTTTTTGACTATTGCACCGTGTGAAACATTTATCAAAATTAAATCGTCACAAGAAAGTTAAAAAAAAAACATTTTGAAGAAAAATAACCCAAAATAAGAAACAAAATATATGTCAAATTGTAAAGTTTTAAAAAAATGTGCTTTGAAAGAAAGAGCCACTCGGTATCGTGGGGTGCAACACTTGGAAGGGTGTATTTCAAATAACTAATACATATTAAAACAAATAGTCACCTCTTGAAGAGAGAAAGTAACAATACACCTTTTCAAGTCAATTAAACAAGAACAAATGAGTACTTACCGCTTTGATATCTTCATAATCTTTTGTGTCTAGGACCTTCCTTCTGGTAGACGTGGTTTCTGGACTAGAATCTTCAGTAGGCTCGCTTATAGTACTCTCTGTACTTGTTTCCATGGACTTAATTCCATCTTCTAGATCTTTCTGTTCGTCCTCGGTCTTTTCTGTCCTTTTCTTTAAATAATTTTCATGTTCAAACGTTTTATTTTCAAAGCCAGTGCCGCTTGGAGATTCGATATCATTGTCAAGAAAGAAGCGATCATCTTGCTCAGAATCAATATACTTGAGGTTCACTTTGGGTTTTCTCGATTCCTTTACGTTGTTTTTAGATAACTCATCGTTTATTATATTATTGATTTCCGTCTGTTTGGACATCTTGGGTGTGGTAGAGCCTGACGCTATTGGCTGTGAGATCTGTATGTAAGAAGCAAAATTGGAAGTATGTTTTGGTGCTTTCACTTGCTTTTCAATGTCGTTTTTTAAGGATTCCTTTGATTTAGTCACTTCTGGGCTATTTCGAGGAATTTTTTTATGACCCGAATAATCTACATCACCATTCTCAACTTGAATGACTGTGGATTTTTCTAAAATTTTGCCTATTGGATTGTTCGGGTCGAGTTGACTTTTTATGCTAGCTAATCTATCGCAAGGCAGCCTGGCGGTATAGGACACGGACATAGAGTTATTCTTATCGACACTGGGTTTGGCTAAAGACACTGGTTCAGAAATAGTTTTACTAATAGACAAATCGGAGTTTGAATTCGATCTAGAGCCGGAAGAGCCCACCTCCCATCTGTGGCTGACGCCGTTCTTCTCCACGTAAGGTAAGTGAACGGGAACCGGCTGATCTTCTTTTGAATTGAGTCTTGTATAGCTGGTCGATCCATTCTCACAATCTTTAAGTTGGCTAAGATATTGTTCAACAGTTTTCGAGGAGTATCTGGTGTCGTTCGTGGGCAACTTGGTGACTGTCATTTTGTGATCGAAGCGTTTCCTGATTTCGGACACGGAGGGCACCTCATTGCCATTCGTATCCTTGGCCCCGTTGGACAGCGAGCTGCGCTTGCTGTAGCTCGGACTCGGCGACGTGTCCTTGTATCTTCTGCCTTCCGGTCTCTGGCGTTGTTGAAAATTGAACATAGCGATATTATAATGAGACATTAATGACTACTGCGCGATGTGATTGTGTGTTAGTTCCAACATGGAAGACCGCACATGCTACTGCCTGAAACCTTAGATAACAGGTATTTATGTTACTACTGGGCCACTTGGAAGAGCGGACTTTTCAATCACTGAAGAAAAAACCGATTCGGTTTTGAATAATGACAGCAGAATGGTCGGTGTTCCGAGCTGCCCGTGAGGCTAATGTACTTAAGCTGGTATAGTAACATGGCTCTTTAGTGCTTAATGGTTAAAGAACATGAACACACTTACACACGCGCACACTACGTTTCTTGCCTCTGGGAAAGACAATTCATAAAAAATATACACACACGATTCAAATACCAGTGATAAAAACTCGTGCGTTATCGTATATGACAAATTTTCATTTTTAAATAGCTAAACACATTGTTGAC
The DNA here is from genome assembly GCA_018245575.1 of Jemadia suekentonmiller. Taxonomy (NCBI): domain Eukaryota; kingdom Metazoa; phylum Arthropoda; class Insecta; order Lepidoptera; family Hesperiidae; genus Jemadia; species Jemadia suekentonmiller. Next base: position 638 of record DWDU01000154.1, on the reverse strand, counting down.
AAAAGTATAAATCAGTTCTATCAAGAATAGTATAATTTGACTTTAACGTTTAAATTTCAACTAAACGAATTATTGAGCAATCACAAAATAGAACTGAGATTGTCGTGGAAGCGAGTTATGGCAGAACAGCTACGTAGATGTCTACCAGACTAGTAACTTGACACAATTTGAAAGTTTTTATGACTCGTCTCCCTATAACGACCTTCAATCCTAAATTTTTAATTTCAAATTATTTATTACACTTAGTAATCGTTCAAGAAAAGAGTGAACAGACATTTTCTATCAATTTACGCTGCAATTGAAGCTCTTAAAATGTACTCTATAAATAAAGGTTACTTAAGTCTACAATTATTGTTGATGCGCTACCCGCCCGCGACATTGTTCGCTTACATTTCAATTTCTAAATTTCCTAGATTTTCATTATATACACGTAGTCAGGCCCGATATACAAAAAACTAGCTTAACTTAAACTTTATTTTGTATGATGGGCTATATTATTGACTGGCCCGTTGGTGCAATGGTTAGTGAACCTAATTGATGCGCCGGGGGTCGTGGGTTAGATTCCCACTCAGAATAAATATTTCTGTGATGAGCGCAAGTATTTGTTCTGTGTCTGGGTGTAATAAAAATATCTATTT
>DWDU01000153.1:0-22819 GCA_018245575.1 Jemadia suekentonmiller | reverse complement strand
GTTACGTATCTTATCGTATATCTTATATAAATATCGTATATAATAACTCAAATATTGTACATACATAATTTAATTACGTCTTGCTAACTTTAAATTTACTATTAACTGTGACACGACACAAATGTTTTATATTGTTATATAAATAATATTGTAATTACTGCCGTAAATACTTGCTGAAATGCTTGTCGAAGTTAACACGGATTATACCAAGATGCTTAAAGCCTTCAAAGCTTTAAATCCATATCTTATTCACGTAGCTCATTCTTTACGAATTGTTATTGTTACCTACGAGTGCAAAGACGTTTCCCAAATCCATAACATGTAGGTTTATATTATTATGATAATAGCGACATCATGTGTAATTAGGATGAATGCTGTGTGTGCAACAGTGTAACGATAATAAGGTTGATGATTTTGATGACGATGATAATTATGATGATGAAAATTGTAATGATATTAATGATGATATTGATGATAATATTGCTGATGATAATGCCGACGTTGATAATGATGATTATTACAAATGAATACCTAAAGTCAGTGTATCCTTTTCCCCTGCTGGCGTAGTCGATGAGCAGCCCCGAGAGCGGCGAGGAGATCATACCGCCGATGCTGCCATACACGCGCTGCAGCCCGTAGTCCGCGCGCTGCTCCCTCACTATAGCTATAACCGCGCCCTCGAACATCGCGAACGCCGTGCCCCCGATGATCCCGATGAACACGCGAACCTAGACAACAGGATGACAACATAACGAACGGAATGTTAACATTTGTTATTTACACACTTTGTTTATTTCACATTCTAATACAAATAAAATGATTATATAAAGTTGGGTTGGATGTATTGTTGTAAGAAGTAATTATTAACATTAGTGTAGACTACGAAATCACAAAGCTTTTTATAAAACTATATTAAACTGTTAGGTTGGAGCACAGCTTGGTGCAAAAAGAATGAATCAATGAATTAATATCTACAATATTATAAATGAAAACAATCCCTATAAAATAACCCATTCCCATTACATTCTTAACGCAGATCACGTTATAAGATTGATAAACGAATGAATTGACTTGATATAATATAAGAATGATTCATAATATCGATAGGCAGAATGATTGCATTCTAATGTAGCGCGCATGCGATTGTCTCGAGCCGTTGATACCGGCGCGAACATCGGGAACGAGGCCGAATGAGGTCTCGGTTGTGCACGTGTATATGCTTACGAATCTAATCTCTCATGTAACATTGCGAGCTTTGCTAAACCAACACGCATAGTTAGTTAACTTGGCGCGATTGTGCCAAAATTCGTTACAACCTATGCAATTCGTACTACTTTTTTTTTTGCTTAACGTAGATGCCAATTTTTTTTTTCGTAGATACCATCGAAAGATTTATTTTTCAATTTCCGAAGTTTCATTAAAGTTGCATTGAAGTTTTCAGTTCAAATTACATGGACAATATCAATAAACGTGCACAAAGTAATTTTTTGAGAAATGAACTCGCATAATTTTCTCATCAATAACAAAATTTGTCACACAAAAAAAAGTGGAGTATACAAAAAATGGCGCGTAATAAAAACGAAGAGTGAAAATTGCCGCAATGGATCGAGGGGTTACAGCCGGTATCAAATTCGCCATTACTCTGTTAGTGACGTTTAAGCGACAATTTTTTCATCAACGGCTCACTTGTCCTCATAATCTACATACGCTTGTTTATTGTACGCTAAAGGTATTTCCTTATTCAAAGATGATTTTCTGAGTACCATAAGGCAGTTTTATTATAAGTACCAAAAGCATTTGTAATTTCAAACGAATGCACATTATTATTCTGTTCGTAGTGTAAAACAGTATATGAGCTTTGAGCGTTTTTAATATTATAGAAATGTAAAATACTTCTATTCCACGAATAAATAGGTAAAAATTCATGATATAGGTTCACAATGACTGCATTAAATTGAATATAAATTGATCGATGTACGGCGATATAAATAAATAAATTGGGAAAAAAATTCGAGTAGGTAGGTACTTTCATTGTGTGCGCTAAGTAATACGTTATTTTTTCAAGAAAATATAGTAACATCACGCCTGTAATCCCCGAAGAGGTAGGCAGAGAAGTGTAGAACACTCCCACGTTTCACCAGTTACGTTTACGTCCCACTATGAAATAGGTGGTGAGCCTATTGCCAAAGAGATAAGAAAATACTTTAGAAAAAGTATCTGCTACCCTGTGTTCCTAAAATTCCATGACAGCGTTATTATTTACTAAGACTACTTTTACTGGATTAAAAAAGATATTTTCGAAAGTGCAGAAAAAAAGTTCCCATAAATGAAATTGCCGGTCATACCGGTGGATAAATTAAGCTGAAGTAAACCAAAACACTGCATTGAAATAAAAATAAATGTCCTCAATAGACCTTTCAAATGCAAAAGTAAGGCTTTATCAAAAGTAACGTAACACATTCTACATGATACGAGTACATATCTTACGATACGTGAATCACTTATGATTTATGCAACAAGAATACGTAACCCACCGCTAAATAAGTCCAAAACGTAAAAGCCGGGTCCAATTCTATTTGCTGCTGATGATTCTCGCACACACTCTTTCTAGGCGCGACCGCAGCGCATGCCGCGGAACATTGCGACATCCTCCTTGAACCCACCTTCACCCACACCAAGTCGCCCTCTTCTGTCTGCAAGCAATACACTATTATTGTTATTATAAATTGACTATACACTATTATTGTTATTATAAATTATTGTTATCATAAATTGACAACACACGGCATTTCGTCGCAGTTTTTGGTTGATTTCCCAAAGCAAACATTTGTCTTTTATCTTACCAAAAACAAGAAACAATAAAATTATTTTTACTATTATATAGCATGGCCTTCTATTACCTGTTGAAAATTATCTTCACAGGTCATATTATTGAATCCAGAGTAATTGTTATCGTAAGTGGTTACATTGTCGTCAGTTATACCATTGACCCAATAATTTCTTACACTTGAAACATTGTCTTCGTTCACATTCGTTATAGTCATACGATAACTCATTTCTCTAATTGTATCATCTAGATCACCAACAAAATCTTTACTTCCGAAAGAGCAAATTGTTCCATTATCGGTCGTCAAACATTCCATTAGATACAATTGTGGTGTTGGAAAAAATATTTCACTGTCGGATATTCTGGAAATTGTTGTATTGAAATAGGGATCATTTGTCATGATTCGGGAGGTGCTCTGGTCCTTTCCAGCTGTTCTAGTGGAAAATTGAGACGCCAATGTGTGGCGGTAGGTGAGCCGTTGCGTGCTCGTACGTGACTTCAGATGTACGCCGTACGAGTGGGCGCGCGTCATTAGCCCCATTTCTTCTGAGGATACCTCTTGTGATGCTTCACAAACGAATCCACATGTTAAAACACTGCGAAAAAGTACCATCGAAATCTTTACTCTTAACATACTGCTCTCGAGTCAAATCTTTATTATATAACGTACAATATCGATATAGGTGAAGACAGTTTATTCGTGACGCAATCGACTTTTAAATGTCATAATCGATTTCACCAAGTACAACGGCAGAGTTAAGCCACAAGTGTAGCGACAGGAATTATAACGAAGAAACTCACTTTAGATTGATGTTATATGCATACGGGTGTAAGGGCTTGCAGGGGTAGTCGTGGATTTGGTGCAGGCGCAGGGCCCCGTCGCAAGTGACCAACAGCTCGACGGCCGGAGGGAACGAGACGGTAATGCGTCCCACCGGCACCGTCAGCAGCAGCAGCGCGGCGCCGCCGCCTAGCGCCGACGAGAGAGCGAGCAATAACTGCGCATTCAGAAATTTTCATCAATTTATTTATTTATTTATTAAGTCTACCAACAATTGATAAAACAAATACATGGAATTAATCATTACATACTATGCTTACAAACTAATTGCACAATCAGTTAAAGGTAAACACTGCATGCACATTTTAATACGTTACAATTATTGTTAGCGTTTTGTATTTCGGACATATCCGCCATATGTATGTGCTATTAACAAATCTTCACCTATGACCATTTCTCGATGCAATCCTACCAATTTTGTAATAGGTATTCTTAATAAATGATTATTGATTGTTATTGATTATGACAGAGATGTCGCGATTGTGCTTAACAAACGTTACAATCATTAATAGCTCGTAAAACACTATATCAAAATTGTGTTTTATAATGTATTTTACTCGTTAGAAATAAGAAACTCGTTAAGTTTAAATTGCCATTAAGTTTAATTATGCCATTGCGGCATTCTCATCATTATTTTAACCATCTCTCGTGTATTCGTAAGGTCAATCTGGGTATTGCAGATAATTTGACCCGTGTCGGGTCAACAGAGCTCTGGGCGAACGTAGCAAAACACTAATAAACCACAAAGTTACTCCGTAATATTTTTTGCGACAATTTCATATTCTGTTTTACATACATGTATGAGTTATAATATAAGGTACTTAATATGTAAAATGTAACATCATGCCTGGTACGGGGATTGAAAAGGTAGGCAGAGGAGTGTAGTACACACCCACGTTTCACCAGTTACGTTTACGTACCATTGTGGAATAGGTGGTGAGCCTATTTTCATACACCGGTCACATATCCAGAGTCCTAGCCACTACTAAAAAACCTTATTAGAAAAATCGAATAGTGCCCGACCCGGAATTTAAACCCAGGACCGCACGATCCGCAGTCGTGCTTGCAACCAACATGACCAACGAGGCAGCCAATGTAACATATGTAATATATTATATATTAAGTAACTACACAAAGATCTTGGTGTGGTGCCGCCATTAAGTGTTCATTTAAGGAGCGAAAACGCGGTTAAACTCGACACATTATTGTCTACGAGTTTGAAGCACGCATTGTGGTTACAACTTTATGTAGGTATCTATGACAATTGTATTAGTCCACGTATATTTAGGTACCTTGTACTGCGTAGTCGAGTTTCGGGGTCATAATTCTACTTACTATTGTGAACAAACCGAAAACTTAAAAGCGATTCTTGAAATATTTTAGAATGATTTCACATTTTTGCGTTGGAAAATAGTAAAAAATCAACGTTCAAGTAATGCAAGGATGAACAGTGTATTATAAATGATATCTTTATTGTGGCATAAATGCCATCTCGTCTAAAATGTTTTCCGAGAGTTATAGAAACATCAACGACGAGATCCCTCTCCTATTTTCGGAAGCAGCCGCTAGTAACGATGACATTTAGAATGATTTAGAAACGGACACTGGGTATTACAAATAATTGATACATACGTACATGTGCGTTCTAGAAATACGTTGAATTATGCCCCATAAGTTGACTTAAATCACCGGCTACTGTTAAAGACAAGCCCATTACCAAATATGTACGATTATATCAGATTCCCATAATAAGAAAAACATTTACGTCCATAACAACATCAACATCAACATATCGATAACAATATCAACAACGTATTAAAAAGTCGTCACTCAACGTGTTATTACATTGTACACTTTAAAGGCACTCATTCGGAAAATGAAACATCATCTGAATAGGTAAATTGCTGACTGAAAGAAAAACAGGATGCAGTATTTAAGATGAATGATCGGCGCAACAGCGAACGGCCTTTTGAGTCGCAATTAAAATTACATCACCAAACAATCTTTTATAACAAAAATCGAGATTTTTTATACGTAAAATAGTCAATAAAATGTTATTCAGTAGTGTTAGTTATTTGAAAATGTGAGTTATTGATTAGTTTATTATAAATACTACAAATGATTAACTAAAATAAATCAATTACGAAATTATAAGTCGTTTTTATGAAAAGTAAGGTTTACGGTAATCAAATTTCCCATTTTTATTACAACAGTTCTTTGCTACAATTTCTTATATATTATGTGTATTTGATAAAACTACCCCTGATTTTTGTATGTTTATCGACGTCGATACTTTTTATTTTCCAAAATAAATTATATACAAAAAATGGTCGGTAACAAAGTTGTAGAGCAAATAAAATTTTACAGAAATGTCGAGCAATTTGAAGTAGCTACGCACGGACGATACACATTGTAAGGATCTCATCTACGATTCACAAAAGCAATGATCCTTAACCAATGTGGGCATACACCAATAAATGTCGGGCGCTTCCGGCGCGGCCGAGTGACGCACGCTCGCCGCCCGCCACGCCGCATAGGAGTGGACGCGACAATGCCATCAATACACAATCGACCACACAATGTAAAGGTTATTGTAACCACACTGGACATAACTCGCAATACTTCTGCCGCATGATCGTTCTATTGCAGATTTCGCATGTAATTTTCGTATAATTTTAAATCTATGAACATATGATATCGGTGATAGTTTTAACTTAATTTTAAAGTTTGAAAATCGTAACAATACTAAAAATGTACAATGCGTTATATTATGTATATTTTTTGACACTACTTATGTTAACTTTCATAGATATCTAGCTTTATTTATCATCTGTCAATCATATTAAAATAATACTCATAAAATACATTTCCAATCGTATTTCAACAGCGTTTATGAGAATATAATTAAAAAAAATAATTAAATTTTTCTAATGATTAAATGTAATAGGTAATATGTACTTTAAGATTCTCACCTGTTAGTAACAAAATATACCTACACAGGAACTATTTTTGGAAATGGGGAAACAAAGGAAACTTAAGTGTACAGACCCTGAAATTTCCAATTTTGTCAGCGAGCATCCCAGCCAGCGGCGGCATGACTATCGAGATGACGGGGGTCACCGCTGACATGATGGCCGTCTCCTCCACGTTGATGCCCAACTCACGCATGTGGATCGTGAGGTACGGGTACAGAACGAACAACGCTAAAACGCATATTAAGTATATGTGCATATTCATCGATCTACAGTTTAATTAAATTATCTTACTAAGAAACATGTGTTGTAAAATTGTACGTAAAATCAAAATGAATTTGTAAAATATTTTACACCGCATATTGATTTACACAAGTGTACACATACAAAAATATATAAAAACGAATATTTAAATCATAAGAAATACGTTTTGTAATAAATACGACAGGCTAGAATATCCGACGTGACAGTAGGTCTGTATAAAGAATTTAAAACATGGCGTTGAAATAAAAAATACTTACTGGAAGCATGCACGAAAAACAATAACTTCAGAGGTATCAATTTCTTTTGTTTCAGATCGTCAGTTATCCTTTTGAAAAAGGCGCGTATTAGATGCATTTCGTGGCTTAATGTTAATAAATGGTTTTGATAAATTGTACTGAGTTCGGCATGCGGTTGAGTCCTAGGTGGGGAAATGTCTCGTCGCCCAGTCGGCCGCGTGTACCGCCGTGTTTCGATGTTCGCGATTCATGGAAAATGTGTGTTGATGTGGATATTGATACCTGCGAACAAACAGCATAATGAAACTCCAATTTGTAACTTGCTACCAAACTAAAAGTAAATCTCAAATTTTCACAGTTAATTTTATCGGATAGTAAATGTGGGCTATATAATGGAGTACAATTAAAAACGTCTCCTAGACACATTAAAATTATCTTTGGATCATTGTATTGTCTTGGTTCATTATAATAACTGTCATACGTAAATATACTATATTATATTGATACGTGTACTGTCTACTTCTTCTGGGATTACAGGCGTTATGTTACATTTTTACTTTATCTTTTGAACTAAAATCAAATTGAAAGAAATATACTCGTATGTGATTCTATATAAAAGTTTTCATATTTTACTTCAATATATATATTCAAGCTACTTATGTGATATTTACATACATACAGTCACACCTACTTCCCAAAGGGGTTGGCAGAGGCTAAGGATTTTTGTCTGCTACGATCATAAGAAGTTTCTTTCGTAATAAAACAATAATAGGTAATATATATCCAATAAAATACAAGCAATACACTCAAAAGCTTTAATAGCATAAAGTATAATACAAAGCATAAAGTTTTAATTTTTAACGTAACGTAACATCACGCCTATAATTCGTAGAAGGGGGAGAGACGAGTGTAGTACACTCCCACACTTCACCAGCTGGGTTTTGCGTCCGACTGTGGAATAGGTGGTGGACCTATTGCCACACGTCGGGCACATATATATATACAGACTCCGACCCACTACTTGAAAGTCTAAATTAAAAAAATCTATAGTGCTCGACCAGGGAATTGAACCCACGACCTTTCGATCAGAAATCGCTATTATAACTAACACACCATCTTCATAATCAGTCCATTTTTGAACTAAACGAAAAAAACTTAAGCCTCGCATATAGGTACCTACGTAACTACTCGTACTTTTGGTCAATACCGCGTCGATCCAATGAAAGTGACATAAGATTTCAACTTGTAATAATTTATTGCCTTAAGGCTTAAGGATTTCTTAAACAGTGTAGTTATTTTATAAAAAAAATAAAATGTGATTTGCATATTTGTTTTAGGTACCTACTCTATTACATACATGACTATACCTAGGGGTCACCCATAAATTACGTCATACGTATTTCATTATTTTTTGAAAACTCCCCCCTACGTTGGTCGAGTGGTTACGAGCACGACTGCTGATCTAGAGTCTCTGGGTTCAAATCCCGGGTAGGACGCTATTAGATTTTTCTAATTTACATTTTCTCTACAAAAGGATTTATAGTTAAAATTTCTATTAATGGTTCAAGTTTGGATATATGCCCGATGTATGACAATAGGCTCACCAGCTATTTCATAGTGTGACGAAAACGTAACTGTCGAAACGTGGGAGTGTACTGCACTCCTCTACCTTCTTCTTCAAGGATTTCAGGCCTGATGTTACGTAACATCATATTTCGACTTTAAACGAAACCATCTGCTACTTGACGTAAAATATTAATTAAGGTTGCAGATTTTGTATAAAAAACATAGGATTACACGGAATATGCATGATCACTTAGGTTTCATACGTTCTAACGAGCGATATAAAAACGTATGGGATCCATTTACAATGACCACATAACTCCATTGTTTTATACGTTTATAACATGGATTAAGTTATACGTTATAAAAAAATCGTAGCTGTTACAAAACAAGGTAGAGATTCAATATTCTATTGACGCCAGCGTGCGGTGAAGGCAGACCCAATAGTGGTACCGGAATTCACTTGGCGTCATTTTGCAATGGAACATTTTCAACCATGACTCTAAAACCACGTCTCTTTATTGAGCACAGCATATTGCATAATATTTATGATGACTTTTAACAATAGACAGACAGATAAAACATTAGGAGACGGTGTTTTTAAACAATCGCTAGTATTAGAATACACAATAATAGTTCATTGAAATTAAACAGAATATCTTTAGGTGTAGGGCTAAAATATAAAAATATGACATCACTTTGAAGAAAATGACATTATGAATAAGAATATGAAATAAGCCTGCCTTTTATTATTTTGACCTGGTCGGCGTTCTAACTAAATTTTCCAAAAGTTATTAAATTCTACTTTATCAATACCAAATGTAAACATTCAGTGTCAACCATAAGTGGAAAAACCCATACCAAAGCAAGACAAATATTTTCTTTTATCTATGCTCGTAAATTTAACATTGCGAAACCGCGAAACATTCATGTACAAGAATATCACTTCTTGCGTTAAAATATTTATTTGTTTTCTTCTCAACATCTATCGGCCAGAACTTAACCTCGTTCCATACAAATATCATGCAAACACAATAAACCAATTATTTATTTAAATTTTACCTTAATTATTACAAATTATACATACATACATATCTCACACAAGGTCACTTGCGGGGTAGGCAGAGAGCACAAAGTGCCAAATATCTCTATTATTGCACACCTGTCGTGCCACTTCCACATTCATCACTCTCTTCATGCACGCACGCCAGTTTCGGAGATTTCTAACGTCCTCCTCAGATAAAACATAATTTATTTGGTCAAGATAGGTGAGTCTTGCCCTCCCTCGGCACCTACGTCCAATTATATGATCATTAATTTGAACTATAATTCATTTTAATTTCGATATGTAGTCTTACCTTAATAATTAAGGAGGTTTACTCTAAAATGCCCACTTTACTGCAAGTTGAACTCCCGACATGTTACATTTGGTACGAGGAATTGATACGTACGGAATCCCTAATACCGTTCTTATTAAGTTGTTAGTAAGAAATACTAATGACATATACTTAACACTGCTGATTGATGTATGACAAAATAATTTTGTAATGCAACGAATGCGGCCAAAATGACTCAAATTAAAAGGCATACGGCCAATGTAGTCTAGACTGTATAGGCTAACGTCACACTTCATTCTCATCTGGTGATGACTCCGATTTCATGTAGAATGTCACTTCCTTGCTTGAAAGTATAATTTTCAGGATTTGCTTAAATCGTGTAGTTCTTGTAGACTACACTACGAATGTATATTGAAAACAGATGGACTAGTAGCGTCGTCGTTAGGTAAAAAGCAAAGAGTTCTTGATACTCTATGCAAAAACCCAAATATATAATACGTACGATTGCTTATCGATGTATGCGTATCTCAACGAGGAGTATACAAGTGTTAGTGAAGTTTAAACTTTAAAATTACCATGCGGGGAAAACTGTGATTAATCCGTAAATCTCTTATCGGAGTAATAAACATTTTTGTTACAATTTTCACTCACCGCTGTATTTATTTACGAAAGTGAGCCTTAAAATCACAACGCTACATTTTAAAAAAAATCACTTGTAAAATGAAACGACGCGTGCGATTTTTAAGTATCGAGTGCAGCACAGTACCAACAAATCGCCTTTTTATCAACACACACGAGCTGAACGTTTATATTTTTTCATCTGAAACGGAAATAAGGGGCAATGGGTAAATGTGCACGCGCACAATTGCGTTATACACGCACGCGCGGCCGCGAGCACGGAGCAATGAGTTTTGCGCGACATTGGCGTAGCCGCAACCCCGTGCGTGTCCCCCTCTAGCAATTATATGAAACATCCAAACACCATTCATACGACAAAAGAACTGCGAGGCGTTTATTGAAGTACCAACAGGCACTCGGCAGTAAAAGGAGTTGCGTCTATGCTTTTCTAGGTACCTAGAAACGTAATATGTTAAATGAAATAGACTTCACTACATTTTTCATGACCTAGCTGACTATACTGACGTGTATCAAAGACATGTGAATGATTTATTCTTTTTAGAATAGAATTAAATTTTTTATTTTCGTTACACACTCATTAAACGTACCAAAGGATATATTACATACATACTTTACATAAATATTCATTAAACATACCAATGGACGAATACGGAATAGGTTTTTAACAAATCAGTCTAATTTCATGCAACGAAATCGTGCAAGTTCAAAAAGTTAAGAGATTCGTGTTTGTATGTTAGATCAATAATTGCATTAGTAATAATACCTATGACGACACTTCGTATAAATGTACTGTATTTATTTATTTAACAAATTCATCATCTTATTTATTCAATTTTTTTTTTCATAATATTTAAGGCCAAAAAAATTTAAATACTCCTGCATTATTTGAATCTAACATTTATTTGTATTAAAACTTGATCCAAATAAAAGAAATTAACTTTTTCGGCCGGGGGTTGAACTGTTGAATCATTAGGACCTTTATTACCTACGTACATAGGTACTATGTGAACGTGTCCCGTGACGGTATTTAGACATATGCATTTAAAAATATTTACTACTAGAAAGTACTAATTTAAATTTAAACAAACCTCAAAACTGAAATTTAAACTTAAAATCAATCGACAATTAAGACAGTTTCTAGAGGAGAACTAATAATAAAGACAAAAATATTAATGTGCAGACAAAAGACAAGGAAATGTAGCTAACGGGAAGTTTTCAGACATCCATAATAAGAAAGCGGAAGAGACACTGTATGCATGTAAAGTAAGGTCAATCGTTCAACGTGGTTAAATGGTGACAACTATAGTAATCATCGATGTCGGCCAAGTTTTAAAAATAAAACCACCCTGGATTTATTTGGTGCACTATCATATAGTATCTAAATAATATTCCTCAAGACGTCAAATCGGTACTCTATTTATAAATTTATCCTTTAGGTCATTTTTATTTAAAAGAAAACGAATACAGTCTAGTATGCATGTAGATCCATTAATCCATTCTAATAAAATATTATTCAAGTCGACTTTTTCTTCTTCGAGTCGACAGCTGATGTTATTGATCATACATGGTGGCGAAAGGATCTCAATGTCCAGAATACGCCAGGCACTATACATTCTTAATTAGATATAGTCGCCTTTCATGAACCCCTATTAAAAGTGAATATACTTTTACCTCTGTAGTTCTGCCACGGTCATATATAAACGTTGACATTTCACATAGAACCCATGGGGATAACAATATTAGTCAACGTATACTCTTATTGATATCAAGTATTGACCAAAGCAATTGACACTAACAGTGCTACTCTATGATACTCCTATTCAAGGTCGATTGCAGATGACCATGAGCAGATGCCGGCAGATGCTGGACGACGACACACGCTGCTTGCTCATGTGCTAAACTCTTTAAAAAAAACCGAAAAGCCAAATTTATAAATAAATAAAAACCAATTAATAAAACATTTTATTTATTATATTAAGTCTAAGAGAACAATAGCAACATCAGTCTTAAGTCCATCAAATCTTGCATACAAATGCAGCACTATTAAAAATTTTGAAAAACAATTTAGTTTTATTTATGAACTCATTAAAAGAACTCTCAATACCCAGACTTTCGTCATCAGATTCGGGATCAGATGGGCACATATGGAGATATCTTTAGATATTTGTTTATTAATATTATTTGAAGATCAGTAATCAATTCCAAATAAGTATTATTTTGTGTAGGTATATATTTATTTACTAGGTACTAATCCTATATTTATATAATTCCTGAAATTCTTCTATATTTATATAATTCCAAAAAATTTCCAAGGACTTGCCTGGGAGACTAATATTTAATAAAAAATTGCCACACCTAATATGAATCATAAACATCTCGATGTTTCATAGACCTTTCCCAAAAGGCGTCACAACAATCGGTCCTACGCAGATCTCATCCAGACATACTGCTATGTTTGTTAAGTACTAATTAAATATTGTAAACGCGTTCTACTTATCCATCTATTATTATTCCTGTATAGATTGATATATGTTATCTATTTGAAATAATTAAAAATTGGTTATATTATTTACGTTAGTTATATTATTTACGTGGGAATGTTCTACATTCCTCTGCCTTCTTCTTCGGGGATTACAAGCGTGATATACTTTTTTTTTTAAATTATACTATAATAGCACAATTAATTTTATATCATGCAGAGGTGTGTAATACACTCGCACATTTCACCAGTTACATTTACGTCCCATTATGGAACAGGTGGTGAGCCTATGATCTCCTTACATCTGGCATATTTCCAGACTCCAAGCCACTACTAAAAAATCTAAATTAGAAAAATCCAGTAGTCCCGACCCCACATATCAATCCACGATATTTCGATGGTATTCGCGCTTGCAAGCAACACAACGAATGAGGCAGACAATTTTACAATTTTGTTCTGTGAAAAATATTTTCTCATTAATGATTGATGATTGCCACAAAACTAATATAACATAAAACAATATTATAATAACTTGTTTAAGTAACCACACATTTCATAGTTCTAGTATTTTGAAAAAGTATTCAACTTCTAGGAGACCATCTTCAGCCAAATCGCTACAGTGTACAGCATTCTGGACCTTAGTTTTTCCAAACTTAGCTCTCAAAGTGTACGGTCTCAAAAGTCTTGCAATCTCCTGTAACAATTTCATTACTTAACTTAGGAACAATGCAGCACCTCACAGAATCATGTAGTTTGGATCCACAGCTCAGTGGGACTCAAACATTCAATGAGATTGTTACATGACTTTGTGAAATAAATGTAAATCATGAAAACAAAATTATAACTGCAATAGAAAATTACATACAGGATCGGACGGTCCAACCAGTTTTCTGAATTCCACAGCTGTATTCAGATTCTTATCTTTGGTGACTATTTCCATTGCAACACATGGCCCACTGGCCAACTCATCTACCATGCCCTATAAAAAAGAATTATTTTTTTAATACCTATCAGCAAATATAAGCAATCATTACATCCCATGCAAATAGAAAAAACATCACTGTTTTCAAACTGATATTATATAAATGTACTGTTAGCTTCAAATTTTCCTTAGTTGGGAGCCAGTGCCAGGTAGCAGGACAATGAACCTACAAGTAATATATCTTCAGTTCTTAAGTACATATTAACAAACCTTGTATTCTGGAACAATACCCTTGTATACTTCATAGAACTCTGCAGCATTGACATTTTCAACAATAAACATATTTAAAGCAGTAACGTCAAAACCTCCCTCGTCTATGGTCTCTAGTATCGCTCCAAGCTTCCCTTCTCGGATAGCATGTGGCTTCACTACACATAGAGTGCAATTAGACAATGTGGCTGTCAACCTTAAGCGCATTGAACACATCTGAGATTTTGGAAAAAAGTATTCAATATCCTGGAAAGAGACATGTTTAAATAATAAATAAATAAATAAAATAATAAATAAAAAAAGTCTTTCATTATGTCATTATGCCCACCATTCACTGTTATTAAACATATTTTTTAGGCTTTTTTAGCAACATTAATAGTTATAACTATCAAAACAAAATCATTCAAATAAATAATCGTATGTAATATGGCACATAATAGAAAACATTATAATAATGAAGGTGACACGACAGGCTTGGCGTGACGATATATAAAAAAATAACGATAATAGCACTTTGCATAAGAATACTTAAAAGTAATAACAAATTTGATTTTTGTTTCAGTTCCAGCGAATTTTCGCCATGAAATCTAGTGTTCGAATCATTTTCGGTTTCGTCCCAAATTCTCGGTCTCCAGTCAGTCAGTTCTCCGTCGCTTTGGTGGGATCACAATAAAAATATATTTAATTAACCTTAATATGTGCCCGATGCATGGCAATAAGCTCACTACCTATTCCATAGTGGGACGTAAACATAACTAGTGAAACATGGGAATGTTCTACATTCCTCTGCCTACCTCTTTGGGGATTACAGGCGTGATGATAAGTTTTTTAAATCTTAATCTTTTTTTTGTATGTAGTTATATTTGCTTTATTTTTTTCTTTATTTTCACCATTTAACCTGATGTACATATAAACCGATAAACTGTATAAATATAGGTTTCAGTACATAATAGAAATTTAAATAAGTATATGCACTGAAATTAAGGTTTTGTATAGGCTGAAAACCTCATTTAAATCGAACATTATTTTATATTTACTTCTAAGTGACTGTACCTGAATAGCAGTATCAGGATCAGATGAAGCATGTACACAATTTCTAACTGGATCCATGCCATATAATGCTCTAATGGTGCCTGGTCCTGCTTTAGAAGGGTCTTTATCTCCCAAGGCATTCAAGCAAGCCTGCACAGCATCCTTTCCAACTAATTCCAAGCCATATACCAACTGTCCTGTTAGGTGTTCCAATAGAAACCTAATAAATAATAACCATTAAAATATTATATTATTATTCCAAGTAAGAGTTCAGTCTGGATAAAAGTCTAGTGCAAAAGGCTCACCCCATATTCTATGGTAGGATGTAAAATAGGTGAATCATAGGAGTGTACCACACTTATCTGCCTACCCCTTCACGGAAATATAGATATATTATTATGTTGTCATATGATTTATTAAATATATTCAAAATTTTAGGATCAGAAATTTTCAGGTTTCATATATGATCTAGGGGAAAGGATCAGTGTCTGCTAAGCAAGTGATCTTGCTCAGATCAGCTCAGGTCAGTCTCAAGAAATTGTAATACCAGTAGAGTTTATGTACCAATATTTAGTACAGTGAATATAAAAAGTAAATCTTTTGGTGAGAGTAATAGACAGAAGACAGTACTAGTGCTATGTCTATTTCAACCATCCAGGCGAGACCATTATTGAAATATATTGTATTGTTCTAAAACTAATTACACATCCACATATACATACTAAGGTGATCTTAGCATCTGTATGAGTAACAATACATGGTCTGTAACTGTCTGAATAAGACAAATTGTGATACTAAGTGCATTTATAATACCACACTATGCATATTATTAACAGTGTAATCATTTGTATATATGGTGTAAAAAGTGCTATTTCTGCTGTCCTGTTTGAGATTTATTAGAACATCCAAGTACATGGCAAGCCACTTGTGTCTGTTGATGATGACATTGATCTCAACTTATTGTACTGAATAGCAGCTGGCCATGTTATTTCTACTAGTAAAGTACATTCTTAACTTACGGGAACGTAGGATCCGAATGCATATTCCTATATATTGTGTTGATATCCTCGGGAGTAAGTCGGGTCTTCTTCATCTTCGTTATACGCAAACCATGGTCATAGAAATGTGTCAGTATTTTCCCGGCAACTGCTGTCGGCATCGGTTTAATCAGTACAAATGTTCTGAAACATAAATCATTTGTATTCACAAATATTTGTAATAAAAATACTTAGTTATATTTTAAAGCAGTAATTCCTTATTAAAAAAACGATGATAATATGTACTTAATAAAATTGCTTACACTTGCGTATCCCTATGTAATTTCTTTTTTGTATCTTCGCAAGCGAAATCTATAATTTTCACCAAGCGCCCTAGTATACTAAGAGTACAACCAATATAAAAATTATCTAAGGTAACTCCATTCACTTTTACTCGCCGCACAAATGTTTTGCGATTTTTTAAGTCATACATTTCTATAGTATCATCGCTTGGATAGTAAAAAACATTAAAACGACGAACAAGACTAGCTTGATTATCGTACCATTCACCAACAAAAGAATATTTATCCTTAAAAGCACCTTCCTGAAAAAGAATTTCGTTAACATGTAATTTGCGGACGTTACATATGCAAAAATATTTGTAGGAAAAAATACCATTGTAACAAATAATCGAATTACAACAATTCAATTCTCAATCATTACATGACAGTAAGCATCTGTTAAATACAAATAAAATGCCGAAAATACAATATATCTTGGACGCAAACGACTTTATTTCAAATGGAAGTCCTTGAAAACCCAAACAATAAACAAACCATAGGGTTATTGACACTGACAGGACTGACAACTAGCCATTTTTTATATACATACGATGAACTGAATCTAACAAATATTACTAAAATTTTCATAAAATATTGAAGACACCAATTAACTCGATTTGTTCATTTTAGCTCTAAAAATCCTTGTTATTTCTCTCTCTCTCTTTGATCATTTTATTTGTGTATGCTGATTGCCTTGTTACTTAAATCCTAGGTATCAATTATTCGATTGTTATACAATCCGCCTGTTTAAAATAAACATTTCTACTTTTTTATATTTCACAGGTTAAATCAGTTTTCCCAAGCCTTAATAAAAATAGGCCACTCACCTTTCTCAATCCGATCAATCTAGTGAACCTAGTAAACTTCATTACATCAAAATATGAAAAACGTAAGAATCATTTAATTTTGACATTCTTCAAGTTATTATACGATTGTGATTTCTATTCATTTAATCATCATCATGGTATGTATAAAAAACATAAGATCATATTTTACTAAAATTTACGTAACTTATATTATGCGTACAATAAAATCTCATATTTCCAGGTGTTCGACTACTTTGATAAATATACATTTTTATGTGAGATGTATGATGAAGAAGCAGACGAGATTATAGAATTGGTCCTAAATTTTTTCCCTTTTGATAATTCAATTCAAGTTATCAACACCGAAAAAGAAAAAAACCTTTTGAGGCGAACGCAACTACCGCCTTTAAAGCTCAAAATGCTTCAGATAGGCAACATCGTTAATATATTTTCCAAACTACTTCATATCAAAGATTGTGCTCCAGCCACTTGGAAAAAACTATTCAATAACGTACAAAGGTATATCAATTTGATTGAATAGATAAATATGAACTTTGAACAAGCTACTCATACGTCTACTTCCATAAACATCATTTACATAAGTAAAAAAGGCATGCCCACATAAATCGTATAATGGTGATATAGGTACTAATTGTACAAAAATAATTTGTCTTATTTTATCATATTTTTAGTTTTATTTGATTGCGAATATTACAACAACTCAGAAGCATATAACGATAGCTACCATAACGTTCGTATTGAAGCCTCGAAGACAGTGTCCGACAAATTTATTTCTGCAAGTTGTATACCTACCCTACACATTATTTTACAGTACATTCGCAATGATAAAACCAGTACCGCCCAGTGCTCATGGAAAAATTATAACATTTATAATGAAAAACGACTTTCATATTGTGCGCATGAAGAACGGTAAAATCAGCAAGGATTTTGCTAAAGAACTATATAGAAGTATTTCTGGAAGTAATATGATGCCGTATGTGATTTATACGCCTAATTTTTATATTTTTCTGCTACTTTTGATATCAGTGTCAAAAATAATACACACAATTTTTAATAATAGTAAGAATTGTACCTACTTCAGAAATCAACATAAATCTTAAATTGGTTAGCTGGAAATGCCGCATACTGTAGGTAATCGCTGGGGATTTGGTAGAATTAGCGCGGGATTTTTTTACCACAGATTAATAATTATTACAGAATTATAATAGATTATGTAACTGGAGGTGAAGTAATCGGCCTAGAACTAGTTGCACCCGATGCAGTAGCGAAGTGGCGACACTGTTTGGGAGCTACGGACCCCGCTGAAGCGGCTCCCGGTACTCTCCGGCGATTGTATGGAGAGGACAAGCTAAAAAATGTCGCACACGGCTGTAATACTCTAGAAGATGCTACAAAGGTGGTTATTACATCGCATCGAATATCTAAAGTATATTTAGTGTAATGTCATGGAAGTAAGTTCTATTCTTTTTCTTACACTTTTGTTTGAAAAGTATTATCAATTCACATAATTTCTGCAAACCCCTTCGTACAAAACTCTACACATGTCTCCGATACACGACAACTATTGTCTCCAAGCGACATCCGCCATACAAATCCATTGAGGTTCGTACAGAAGTCGCGTCGTCGACATTTGTCGCGCGTCTAGATTTGTATGGCGGATGTCGTTTGGGGAAAAATGTCGCCGAGTCTCAGAGACATGTGTAACCTTGGGTGCGAAGGCGCTAACGTGGCAATGCGTGTTTGCGTTCGGATTTGAATTGGTAGGTAGTTGCATAAAAAATCGCAAAATCATCCAGGAACAGTGTGATGGTACTTAAGTTCATAGAGCTAGACTAACATTGCTTGGGTACAAACATGTATAATATAAATGTCATCACTGTCGTTTCTTAGCTAACGTTAGCTATTAACATGAAGCACAACTTTATAGTTAAGCTCTAACAGGTCATAATAAAACACAAAACACGTCGCTTCTATCAGAATTTTATCTCCGGTAACATAAATGTCAACAACACCACCTAATCTTCAATACTGAACTGCTAAACAAAGCCTCGCACATCCCTTCATCATGAAGGGATTCACGACTTTCGTTATTAATAACACCGTGCTCTTTTACTCGTAGATACTCGAACTATACTTTGGACACGAAAACGGTTTACCAAGAATACCTTACCGCGCGACTCTAAAAGACTGTACGTGTTGCGTCATCAAACCACATGCGATCATCGACGGCAACGTTGGAGCGATCCTCGAACAAATAGCTACGTCCAAGGATCTATATATTTCAGCAATCGCAATGTTTTCAGTGAGTCTAGCGAATGCGCAAGAATTTTACGAAATTTACAAGGGTGTTGTACCAGAATACGAGGTACGGAACTTGAATGGACAGATTGAGATTACGTGTAATAAATTTTTTGCCTACAGTGATCAAATAATAATTTTAGGAAATGTGCATCCACTTAGCAGAGGGCAAGTGCGTAGCCTTGGAAGTTAAATGCAATGACAGCGGGTTGAATGCGGTCCATGAGTTCAGAAGTTTATGCGGACCGAGAGACCCCGTAAGTTGGTAGTTGGGATTTAAAAATTAAAGTACATTTTGTTCCTGTACTCTTCTGTATGGTTCAAATAAAGATTAAATAAATAAATAAATATTCTCACTAAAGTTGGACTAATACGGTTCTCTGCCTAGCCTTTCGGCTCTATATATATGCGTGCTGTTATGTTAAAATATAGAGATTTCAAGAATCAACAACGTGTTCATAAAACTGTATATCTCATCGAGGTAGGTATCCGAAGTGAAAAGAAGGCAGGTAGGTATAATTAAATATAATCTGATTAAATTATATACCGCTTTAACTCTATATTTTTCCGGGACAGCCTGATTAGTCACTTCATTTATAAGCTTTTTCAATATACTGACGGAACGCAATATAGCCCAGATTACATTACGGCTAAGCACCCTGGCCGCCGAAGGGGCAACAGCATAGCCAGTGCCAGAATGTATGCTCTGTGATTCCCAAACTTCATTTCCAACGTAGCATAAACTACAGGCTATACTTATGTTGTTTTATAAATTATTAACATATTAGACATCATTATCAAAATTATGTGAAAGACCCGGGTCCTATTATATATTACAGTCTTCTAATCGGTTGTTTCAAACTATTCGTTAATATAATACACGTTCGTCAAATAATAAAGACTAAGTGTGCCCGCCACTTCGTCCGCGCGGAATTCTAAAATAAAAGTAGCCCAAGTTACTCCTTATTACATCAGCTATTTGCCAGTGAAAGTCCCGTCAAAATTGGTCCAGCCGTTCCAGAGATTAGCCGGAACAAACAGACAGACAAAAATAGTAAAAAATGTTATTTTGGTATATGTAGGTACTGTGTGGAAATACATATGCATTTAGTAAAAAGCAGTTGTTTTAATATTACAAACTGACACTCCAATTTTATTTATCTCTATAGATCACGTAGGATGCTTAACATCCGTTAAATTAGAAGCAAGATTTATGGGTATCTAAGAAAGATGATTAAAGTAGAATAGGTAAACGCGGTCGAGATGAGGTCGTAACGCCGCAAATGTGGCATAACACTCGCCGACCGTGTTCGTAATTCTGCTGTAAGGAAGATGCTTTTTAGGAAAGAGAGTATCGGTATAAAAATGAGAATGGGGCATGCTCCGAAGGTTCGGACATGTTGAGAGAATAGCTGATGAAAAAATGACGAAGCAAATATACAATGCGAATGTTGATGGACGCAGGTGCCGAGGGACGCCAAGACACACCTATCTAGACCAAATAAATGAGGTTTTATCTTATGGGGACGTTAGAAGTCTCCGAAACCGGCGTGCGTGTATGAAAGAGTGATGAATGTGGAAGAGGCACAATAGGTGTGCAAGGTGTATTTGGCACTCTGTGCTCTCTGCCTGCCCTGCAAGGGACCTGGGGTGAGGATATGTGTGTATGTAAATTAACAGCGTTGTTAATGGCAACGTTTTGTGAAACAACGCTTTTTATACTTTGGCGATTGTTAACGCCATTATTAACGTATGCGTATCCATCTAGTGGAGCTGAAGGGACACGCCCTAAAAAATCCTATTTCTTACTCAACTGAATGTTAAAACAGGTATTTTATGATTGAAAATAGTGTAAATTATGGACATTGTTTAATAGCGAAATTTCAATTTGACAATGTACATCACAGATTTATTTTTGCCACAGGATCTTTGTCGTCAGCTGTATCCAGATTCAATCAGGGCACAGTATGGTAAAACTATTATACATAATGCTGTTCACTGCACTGATCTAGCCGAGGATGGGGACTTGGAAGTTGAATATTTCTTTAAACTGCTGGCGAATGATTAATGGTTGTATTAATTTTGATTCTATAATTAAATATCACTTGTTTTTGTAAACATTCTTTATAACAAAATCATTTCCTTCAATTTCAATTTTGTCGTACATCCATTTTCTGTTGACTCTGAAAAAACCAAAAGAAACAACAATTATTATAATTAGTGCAGTAAGAATGCCATACTAATAGTTTTCATCATTATTTAGTTTCTTTAACCCTAGATGCATTATTTGATATTATGTTAAGCATAATTATACACCTTTGAGGTGTAATAAATTAAAATAGTTTCCATAAAGAATGTTTATATATGTTTTTAGTGCATAGTATTATCTTAATATAATGCAAATAATTTTAGAAAGCTATTTTAATTGATCTTGTTGGAAATATAAATTACTGTGAATTTTTTTTATTTCTTTAAGAAACAGTGATATTTCTTTAAGAAGCAGTGATAGCCTAGTAGTTTGAAATTCGACCTCTCACTCCGGAAGACTGTATTCAAATCCTTGCACACACCTCTTAAAAATGTGTTTTAAGTTTAAATATCACTTGCTATTACGGTGAAGGAAAACTCGTGAAGAAATCTGCATATTTTAGAGTTCTCAAAAAAGGCAACTTTTGTTAGCCAAACACTGATAGGTGCTACGTTTTCTTTATTGCTAATTCTAAATTAAATTCTAGATGATAAAATTAAACACTGATAGATGCTAAATTAGGTGCTAAAAATTCATATACTGATAAAATATGTTCGATTTGATTATTCTAAAAGTTCAATGCTCTAGAACAGGGGTGGGCAACTTTTTTAGTCAACATGGTAATTTAAATTTTTTGGTGGGCTGTACATAAAGTAATACTTATTAATAATTTACAAAAACATTATAATAAACACTGGAAGAAATAATTTGATATTTTAAAAAATTACAAATTTCATATACAAATT
>DWDU01000152.1:0-22884 GCA_018245575.1 Jemadia suekentonmiller | reverse complement strand
TCCGAGAGCCCGGGTTCAAATCCCACCGGGCACCTATTTACAAAATTTGCGTTTTAAGTTTAAATATCACTTGCTATAACTTTGACGGAAAAACATCGTAAGGAAACCTGCACGCCTTATAGTTCTCAAAAAAAAATTGTTCTCTTCTATTTTGTATCTATATACTCGTATGTAGTTACTGTACATACAAGACGTATATGTCTGGATAGAGAGGGTGTCGCGCTGAATTAGCTGTGAATAACCCACCCCATTATGATGTCTGTGGTGAATACTGCGTGATAAGTACCAGCGACTAAGGGTTGGGTATATTTGCTGACAATTATTTATTTTTGATCTGATATAGCCCTTTTTAAAATTAATCACATGACTATGTTCCAATTTAAAGTTTCGATTATTATATTTCTGTCATAGTTGATTGTAGACGTGACAATTTTGATGTTAGCTGTAAATCTTTTTTGTATTTCTTGTAATGCGATTATTTGATTGTTGAGATAAAATTCTAATTAAACAAGCGTAGGTACTCGTACCTATCACAACTTATGGACGTAACGTGCAAAGTTCGGTGAGTAACTGTGTGTTATCGGGAGAGTTTAGCGTCGAAGTAGGCTGTTTATGGCTTACCTGGCTGCGGGCCAGCGGTTAATGAGAACGGTCATGTACAGTTTGTTGCTGCAATAAAGTTCTTAATGTGTTCAAAGCTTAATGTGTTGCAGTTTGAAGTTTAGTACGTGATTAAGGATGAATATTTGATCAACGGTACATATAACAAAGCGAACATTCCTGACGTGAGTATGTTCCGTGATCAGTCTTTGCGAGACAAGTTTTTATTATTTATTTGTCATTATATTTTCAAACAAAAACTGGTGCTTACGTTAAACTTTCATAAATGTAAGAGCCGGTACATTAGCAATCATCGTTGAAACGTGAGTTTGAGTTCTGTTCTTCCTATTGTTATTCCTATTGTCGATTTTTAAACGTGTACCGTAAGTTGTAAAGTTATAAATACACGTTTTAAACCTGGGAGTTGTAAGGTAAATAAAATATAACAGTGCACAAGTTTAACTGAATAGCGTCATTATTTACAAACATTACATGTTTCGCGCTGCACCCTACAACAAGGCATCATCGCTTATTATCCTATTCGTGTTTAACAGTATCATGGAGGACTTTCTCTTTGTTATTAGTACTTATCTGGCAGTGAGCCAAGCATCGAGGTAAGCGTTCATGTACAATATTCCGTAGCACGTTAATTTTGGTAATCGTTGGAATATTGCATATGAGTTCAGTGTTAATTTATTACTGACAGGTCGTTGGTCCAGATTACTAGATTCAAACCTGTCTTTCTGGAAGCTGGAGTCGAATCATGAGCGTACATACCGGACAGATCTATTTGAGAAGCATAAAACATCTTGGAGCAACTTATGACTTAGATGGTTCTTCATAATATACTCTAAATTGTATGAATGCTAATAATTTGCATATGGTCAGCGTTAGATTCTGCCTTATCTTTTCTCATTTTGAGGGCAGTTTTGTGCGTCGGTAGTGGACTACTCTTTATCATCATCATCATCATAATCAGCCCATTTTCGTCCACTGTTGGACATAGGCCTCTCCAATAGCACGCCACTGAGCTCGATCTTCAGCTCTCTGCATCCAACCGCTGCCAGCCACTTTGCGTATATCGTCACTCCGCCTGGCCCGGGGGCGTCCCACGCTACGTTTGCCAAGGCGTGGTCTCCACTCCACAACACGTCTACTCCAACTACTACATACTATTACATTCAATCATTGGTATATTGGTAGATATGTTCAAGAGCATCCCGTGAACACTGGGCAGGTACGTCCCATGAATGGCAGCGCCACTTCACGCAAGAACAAATGTGCTTTGTATAAGAATAATAACGGTTTAGGCGTGCTGTATAATTTTTTCGCTTAAGCCACTTTTTTATTATTACCAGTATTATACCAGTCTTAATATCAATATTAATAATAATTACAAACTAGGATTCTAGTGGCGTGAGAATCTTTAAGCAAGATTGTAAAATAAAAAAAACATAACAGATGTTATAGAGACATATTGTGTAGATGTGGAACGATACGCGACATTAACGTTCAGTGAACTCAAAGTGCACTTACGGCCTCAGCGTGTTTTGAATAGACAATATCTCCCACACATGTAATATTCGTAGCGGCTCGTGTTGCCGTCCTGTAAAGTAACAAGAGTGTGAACGAATTTAATATTGTTCGTGCTATTGTTTTTTTTAAACATAAACTTCATTTCATATATATTGCTATAAAAATGTTAAATCAATAATTTATTGTTTAAGTATTAAGATGAATGTACATGCCCATTGTGTTACTAATGGTGAAATAAAATTTTAATCAAGAAAATATTTTAAATGTAAGTTTTTTCACACTATATTGTAACAAAAATTGAGTTTCTTTTATCACAGTTTAATATTTGTATTGATGATATGTTGTAATATTTTGAATACTGGCTATCGTAAATGCTATTCATCCCAAAATTCATGCTTAGGATTGTAGTAGCTGTATTGTGTACTACTTGATTGGATTCTTTATACAAAATCAGTGAAGTGTTGTTTAAGTCCGAGGGAAGAAAGGATTCGTTCTTTTATATTACATAAGGGTCAAATTGTTCTATTTGGTCGATCACTGGGTTTTGTAACGGTTAATGTTCCAAAGAACCATTTGATCGGATACCGGTGCTAGTTTTCTCTAGCTCATCGATTGCTGGAAAACAAAATTTCATGTACCTCTAACGGAATATTGGCAGTAGCTAGTTCTTATTACGCACTTGTAAAACGAGTAATTAAGTTACTGGTGATATATTGTAGCATCGGAAAAGAGTTTTTCTATTAAATTGGCATCTCATTCGCTACTATTTTGTTTCAAAACACCATCTTATGGCTTCCTACCATCAAGTAGCTCGACTGGCTGGTTGTAAAGTTTAATTTGTGCAAGAAATCCATATATCTGATGGTGCCGTATATTTATAAGGCTCTCTTGATTTTCATAAGCCGTTAGTGTTTCCTATGAATTCTAAGTAGCTAGAAACTCAACTTGGAAATCTTCATTCTGCTTCTTGAGCGATAATCAATAACACTGTGCCATTTGAGACCCAGAGACTTGAATCTGGAAAAATGCCAGCTTAAAAACTTCAGAAACGAATTATCTATGATTTGTAAATGTGCCGGAGTTTCAGAAACTACCAGTTGAAGTTTCATCTAAAGTTTCTTGCTAAGTGGAATTGATGGTATACTTACAGTAATTGTTTTTGTTTATCCAAAACCATCAACGACATCTTCTCTTTTCGTGGAAGTCTCAAACAGGATGCGAAAATGCTGTCGTGCTCAGCAGTAAATATACTTGTAGGTACACCCCTGATGTCGTATATCATCTTTTTATTTATTTATCTACATTCTTTCAAAGGATTCGTTAGTTAATAAACATGATATAAACACTTGCACTGCTTTAATACCCTTTTTTACGATAGCGTTGGACTAGTATCGGACCTATAGGACGTCCTTCTTCATGGGCTCCAAGCTTAGATTTCGGCCAATATATTACTTGGGCTTGCCATAGCATTTCGTTCCACGACCGTGTGCGTTTGTAACTCGAGCAGTATAATTGTCTTTTTGATTATTATTCTTCTCTTATAAAGTAGCAAAGTCTAAATAGTTTACTTGTTATAAAACTGTTGCTGCAGCTAAAAGCCATTTAAGTTGCAAATGAGGAGACACTGGTTTCAGGAGGTCGTTATTGTTCATAGGCATTACGATCATAGCATTACGAATACGATTAGTAATACGAAAGTACGAGATAATTATCTTGTACCTTCGTGAAATTATTTATTTTAACATACAAAAACTTATCTTTCCACAACATTTCTTGGGATTTGTGACTTGCCACGCCGAAAATTATAATGGGGATTTTTCTTTGTAACAATCTCAGCAAATTCTTGAACTTTTACACGAAACTTCGGATTTCCGTCGTCAACATAATCAAGGAAGTTTCCAGAAAGTTTGCCAATAAAGATGCTGTAGACGCTGTCCTATGGAGGGCTCAATGTTGCGTGACTGCCACTTTTCCTTTGATGATCGCTTCGACCTATGGAGGGCATAATCACTTCCTTAATAATACGCCACATTAAGTTATATGTCGAATTTGAGAGTTTGCCTTCAATTATTTCTAGATTAGATCCCGTTTCAGTGTAAAAGATGTACTAGGAATGCAATTGTTAATTCAATGCATTTTTTAATATCAGCGTAGATCCTTATATACTCGTAATACTTTATTGGTTTTTTATTATTCAAATATCTTGACTTTCTCTAAACGATTATTCCTCGTGATATGTTACAGTTCTGTAACTCTCATCAAATTTTTGATTACGTTCATCATTAGGCTATCTCGTGAACGATAACATGAACGTGAGAGTAGAAAACTTCCGTACCATCTGTTTGCAAGTGATGATTTCTTTTATCCAGAAAGATAACACTGAAAATTTGTATTGCACTGAAGTAGAATACCAGTCTTTCCCAGAGCATTGAAGATGAATTTATTTAGAAGTCTTCAAGAAAGGGGATTAATAGGTGACAGCAATTCGCTATTAAATTTACTTAGGGAATTCTGTTTAATGTACCCACGCTGCTTTGAAATTCTCCCATTGTGCACTTTATTTTGTGAACAAATTAGCCGCACACACAAATTGTTTCATGAAGTCATTCACATATTAGCATTCAGTCTATGTTTTATATGTAGTGAAAATTATTACCCGACAAAACATTTCCATTCGACAATACTACCAAACCTATTGATTGTTTATGTCATATTATTTAATAAAGTGCATACAAAATGTTGCATCTATAATTCCTGCTAGTATTCCACCGGACATATCAACTACGTGTCGAGTGGCCACTGGAATGTCCTATAGGTATGGAATACTTGAGTTATGAATGGCTCGCGTCTCGGTGGAACCCCGCTTGGCGGTCTGCCAACCGACTATATTACACTCGCGATACACAATTACACTGTTGTAACAGTTGTACGGTGTCATAAGTACTCGTAAGTGTTTTGATAATACCGGACGTTGCTGCAATAACAGTAAGCGGTATTGTACCGGACACGTCTTGATTCTATCTGACCTCTAAGCTGGCGTGGTTCCAATGAATAAACCAACACAACAGGCCGGCGCAATCGATGCTGTTCGTCCGATCAATTTGTTAAGGATCGACGTAAGGTATTGCTGCCACAATTCAATCCTATTAACGTCTGTGGTTTCCGTGTCTGTAATATTGTATAGCACGTATTACTGACACCAACTTGACACGGCTAAGCGGAATACGCGATGACACTCCTAGAAGCGGTCGAGTTAAAATTTACTAGCGCTCGATTTTAATGGCGGCGTCATTTTGTTACTTTTTTCCAATTCCAAAAGTATTATAACGATTTCGAATTCGACATATATTTTGACAATAAATGCATTATTTGATTTTGTTTGATAGATTCAATTATAATTAGCCATTACATCGATGTTATATTATAAAGGTCGGCACTGTAAGTCATCGGTCGCGGTTATTACCCTTATGTAATAATGGTTAAGTTTCCTGGCAGTCTTTAAATGCGGTTCAAGAACATCAGTTAGATGGTCAGATTATCTCTCCGACAATCAACACCGGTACAGCTTAATGCAGTGTGCTTCAGGACTGTTACAGTTGCGGACGAGATTCGAATCCAGCAGAGAAAGGACGAAATATTGCGGCCACATAAGGATGACGATGAAGTACTTTCATTTAACTTTAAGAATTACTTTTCATAAAGTATTTATTTTATATCTTGAACATTGAATAGGCCAGTTGAATAGAATCGAACCAAAACGGACGAGATTTTTTAATAGCCATAACTCATTTGACTATTATATCACCAGATGGTAGGCAATTTTAGCCTAGGACGCCTAACTAGTAAGTGCCTATTTACTCTTGCTTTGAACAATATCAATTTGTACAAATCAGGAAAAATAAAAATTCTGTAACAAAAGTGGCCTGACTTTAATCGTTTCTATTGTCAATTTAGTATTGCAATATACTGTAAATTTTCAATGTTGTATATAGTTACATTGAAATTAGGTTACAGCTCATTGTACTAGAGCAGACATTGTTCCAGAGTAATAGCAGCTAAGCCGGTCTACTGCTGTGGTGCACATGACTGGAAGAAGTTTGGAGTTTGTTGAGTCGTGAGGAGTACTTGTCGAAGATATTGTTTTGCGTTTTTAAAACGCCCTCCGTTTTGGATATTTCGCTAAACCTTATATATTTATAACGAATGTATGAACAAAAAAGGACAGTAATAATATATTTGTTGTATAAATATTTTTAATCGCATTAAAACAAAAAAAAGTTTAACTTAAGAACAACACATACATAAATTAAGATATTGATCAATAAATAAGAAAAATTAAAACTATACATTCGCACGTGTACATATTGCATCTTATATATGTATATAATTGAAATATTGTAAACTATTAAAACATTTGTAGGTATATAAGAATTTTCACCTACTCTTTTTGATGTCAGTAGTTATACTAACTTTACTTCTGTACGTTTTAATTATATAAAAAACTAAACACAATCATGCGTTCCTTAAAATTTGGTTGTTGTAATACAGGTTGGTTTTAATAGATTAAATAATGTATATGTACAATAAAGTGTGCGTTAAATTTTGTTAATGTACGAGTATCTTGAATAAAGAATTTAGCGTATGCTTTATGAATGTTTTTAAACACGCCTATTGAATTAAAAGATTTCATCATGCACCATTTTCTTTTTGTATTCTATTTACTTATCATATTTTCACCATTTCGTTTTAAATTTAATTTAAAATTTCAGATACAGTGACAACAAAGTAGGAGGTGAAACCGAATGTGACGATTGGTGCTTGACTATTTTTTTTCGCATTTTATTTCACAATTTTCGTTTGAAAAGCAACAATCGTTCTAGTGGTGTTGCCCGACCTCCTACTCATTGTTGCCACACTTGAAAACAAAAAATAAAAGTACAAGGCACTCTAGTCGCTGATTTGAAACACCACGATCATCATTTCGCTTGACAGATCTATTTTTTATCATCTATGTTATGCCACGAATCCTTTCTCACAGTTGAAAAAGGAATGAGTTTTTTTTGTTTCTGTTCAAGCGAAGGGATGATTTCTTATGCCGTCAATGATAAAAACGTTTTTTAAAGTTTTTATCTATGGTAGCATTAACAACCGTCCCAGATAAAACCGAAGCACTATAAAATTTTATATAAATAACTTTTCAACGTAACTACGTATTATTTTCCATCTCGCTTTTGACACAGCACTAATAACACTGATGTAAACATGTAAATAAAATATTATCTTTCCAAGTTTAATTTAAACCGGTTATAAAGTTTATTTGATCCAAATATTTTTTCACTATGCATCTTCGCTACGACCTTTTTAAATACACAGTTTAAAAAAGTATATAAAATGTTCTCTTTATAGAAATTTTATATTTCATATAAATAAGCAAAGTTTATTAACCAATTGAATGATTTAAGTAAAGTATAGAAAAGTAACGAATTTATAAGAAAAGACATTCCGTTCCATGAAATTAAAAAAAGACTTTCCTTTTCATGATTAGAAAAAAAGCTTTAGGGCATCTATTTGTAATTTCCGAGGACTTTGTTTGGCACACTGGATTACTGGATTTATTTAATTTATTCGTTGGGAATATATTAATTTAATTCATTACTATTTGCTTCTGGCGTTTCAATTGTAGTATTATCAAGTAATTTACTGTTTCACTTTGTTCAATTAACTTGGATTCAATGTTATTATTACAGAATACTGAAATGTAAATTAAAACTTTGTACCGCTGATAATTCCCACTAATATAATTAGAATAAACAGGGAAACCTGCATGCATACTTTGGAGTTCATAAAAATTGTTCTTTGAGGAATGTGAAGTTTGCTAATCCGCACTTGGCCAGCATGGCAGAGTTTAGCCTTAATCATTCATTCCGAGAGGAGATCCATGTTCCATCAGAGGAACGATAAAAGGGCCGGTAAAAAGAATAGAATTTTTGTGTTACATAAGTACGAATATAGCCGAAAATATAGTTTTTTTTTATATTTGCGAACGCTGACGGAAAATGTTAAGCATTTATAGCTTTGAACTTCTCTGTTATGCGTAATTTTAACGTAAGTTCATTGCTGCTATTTCACAGTTACGATAACTACAATAAGTATAATTTAGGGGATTACAATAAGGCTATTGTAAAATGCAAAATTAATAAACTAAAAATGCAAAATTAAAAATGGACAAGCTGTTATTTCATTTACTTTAATAAATAACCAACGAATAAATATAAACCTCTTATTAAAATAGTGTCGGATATTAATTCAATTTGTGAGTTACATTTAAGATGTATATTTATTTATGTGTCACTTTATCCTATTGAATACTGTGGAGTACAAATATTAAATCAGCGGGTCAGTTGTTTCCTCATGGAAGCGCAGGATATCGATATATGTATATGTTGAGAATGGCGTGGCCGCTGTAGCGGAGATGAGAGAAAAACTTCAACAATGGATCTTGGATAGCGGGGGTGATAACGGGTTTTACCTTTTATAGTGCTGACGAGGGTTTTGACGGGACGTACCAGACGAACGTGGTGGTCAGAAACAACGGCAGTTGTCTGTACGTGCCCCCGGGCATATTCAAGAGCACATGCAAGATAGACATCACTTGGTTCCCCTTCGACGACCAACACTGTGACATGAAGTTTGGTAGCTGGACCTACGACGGCAACCAGGTATACGCCTGTCAGGTTCCTCTATCAATATCTCTGTGAGCGTTCCGAGTTTCCTACTGAGACAGTTATTGATTTGTATTAGAAGATACATGTACTGTGATTGCCAGGATTTTAGAAGCTCATTAATTTATAGGAGCAGTCATTTTGTGACTGATATACCTGTGAACCTATTAAGGCTGTGATTGAGTTAGATCAAAATATTTATTTAGGAAAATATATGAATTGTCTGTTAGTATCTCATTTTAATTACGTTACATTTGTAAGTAGTGCAGTGGGAGGAATAGGGTGAAGAAATATAAGGGAACCATGTGAGAAACCAGGATATCATGTATCCATAATGTTTTGTATGTACTATTTTGCATGGGGCAAATTGATCTTTTCATACGGTGCATTATTTCCAAATTCCTATACATACAGTGACTAACAATATGACACTTGTAACCGCCATACGGAATTGTTAAATGTTATATTTGCTTTCAATGAAGATGTACTAGACAAAAAGACCAATTGTACCTAAATTGATGTATTATCTAACGTGTACGACGTGTTTATGAAAAGAGAAATGTCACAGTACCATAACTTAAGCCTTTGTGGTAATGACGTGTTTCTCCACTGACTTTTCCAGTACATCTTCTAATAAAATTTTAAGCTTACTTAAATTTGTATTAGCTGAAAATGTTATTTCCTTCGCTCGTAATTCAACATCTGGTATGAATGAGATAAGGTTTGGAGTCAGATTAAGGTAGGGATTAGTTCTGGAACTGTTGTTGAATGAAAAGGAAATTATTTTGATGAATGAATTCAAGAGCACAAAGGACCACAAGAGTTAAGTCATGGTTAGTTACATGCACATATATTGTTCGAATGAAAGGCACCCTAACGGTTTAAATAAATTGAATTAATATATTCACATGTATGTACTTTTAATGAAGTTGATTACTGCATATCTTTACATATGAAGTAAATATAATTTATTTAAACTGTTCAAATTGCATGAAAGTACTTTAATGCACGAATGTATACAAGTTATATTAGCTTATTACTAATCATTCTCAGTAAAATAGATAATATGAGAAATACATGAGTAATTTAGTGAAACATAAGAAATATGATGAGCAAAATAATTATGTGTGTACTTGTTGCATTTTTGTTTTCACACACATTTTTTCAGTGTATTTGTTTCGCCACATCTCACGGTGATTCTTGGCACGTTCCATTTTGTCCCGAGATACGCTGCCATTATGAGGTCAAGTCCCTGTCATTGGGACTAATAAAATTTACGACGCGAGACGTCGCCCCTAAAAGTCAAGCTTCATCGGTGGGTTATGGCATTACTGTCAAATTTAGAGTTGCATGACTTTGCACGTCGTACTTTTCAGTAACAAAAAGCTATAACATTGTCTTGCTCGCGAATTTCAGTTCTATGTTACTAGATACTTTGTGGAAATTGATTTTTTGACGTATGAATATTTCAGTTATTATTTTATCATTCATGAGTGTCGTTTCTACTTTATTCTCATCAATTAAATGTGTATTGATCCTGCTATAATGCGACCTCATTCACACTAATTTATTTAAATGTATTATATCTAAATGTAGTATATCTTATTTGCTGGTAATTTGTCAAAGGTCTTTGTTTTACGCTTATAAAACTAATTGAGAAATTGAATACACAAATCACTTAGTTATAGAAAAATAATTATTTTCCATATACTTTTAGATATAATTGCGTATGGCGGTTTATGAATTAGTTTTTCAATTTAGGCATGACTATTTGTAGTGTAGGTACTTTGTAGTTATGGTTCTCACGATTCCCTTAGTTCCGGATTTGATTCTTGTCGATAAACTCTTGAGGAGCAGAAAACATGATCAACATAATCGCATCAATGATTTTGCACGGTTTTGGTCCTTAGTTCCACTTGATACAAAAAACAATGATACCGGATTAAAACATAAATTTGAGATTTTAAATTTCAATCTGATTAATTAAATTTTATTTTGACGAAAAATAATATGAAAATGAGTTTGAAATAGATGAGTATTATTTGGATTCATTGTTTTAATTATCAAGCTCCAGTAAACGTCCCAGTAGATAGATATCCAATAGAGTTCAGTAAACTTGAGCTTTAACTGATTAAACCCTGGCAGTTGGATCTGGTGCTCAAGGACGAAAACGGGGGTGACTTATCCGATTTCATTACGAATGGAGAATGGTACCTAATAGGTAAGCTTATTGATGATATTTACATTGTCTTGTTATTGAAAAACAATTTTCTTACTAATACAAAATAAAGTGCCTGAATGCCTCGTTGGCCGTGTTGGTTGCAAGCGCGACTGCCGATCAAGAGGTCATGGGTTCGATTCCCGGGTCGGCCGCTATAGAATTTTTCTAATTTAGATTTTCTAATAGTGGCTCGGAGTCTGGATTTGTGCCCGGTGCATGGCAATAGACTCACTACCAATTCCATGATGGGACGTAAACGTAACTGGTGAAACGTGGGAGTGTACTACACTCCTCTGCCTACCTCTTCGGGGTTAACAGACGTGATGTTACGATGATGATGATGTGTCAAAATAAAGTTTTTATATTTATTTGTCAACTTAATATTTTGGTTTGTTTATATTAATTCATAAAGCAATTCTTCTAATGTTTTCATAGGAATGCCTGGAAAAAAGAACACTATTACTTATGCATGCTGTCCGGAACCATACGTGGATGTAACCTTCACAATCATGATACGAAGACGGACTTTGTATTATTTTTTCAATCTAATTGTACCGTGCGTGTTGATATCTTCGATGGCTCTTTTGGGTTTCACGTTGCCACCCGACTCAGGAGAAAAACTAACATTAGGTTAGTATATAACTAATAATTAATTTATTTATACTCTGATATATTAATAAAGAAAGTTTAGTAAATTACTTAGATGTCATTAATCTAAAAATCCAAGTACCAAATATAAAATAATGATGAAAATGTCGACTGCAAGACTCGTAAAATATGTGGCGTACAAAATAACAAAAGTGTAATTTGTTCATAGTGTACTAATATTATTAATTGTTGTATTATTAACTGTTATAGGTATCATTAATGTTATATTATCGAAAGCTTTATGTAAGTCACCAATATTAAACGTTTGCAGTATCATTGTCTGATGTCAAAAAGTCGATATTGTTGTCGTATATTGTACTCGTATATCTCTACTTGGTTGCTGAAATAATGTTTTCCAGCTGGGACGCAGAGCCTCCTATTAGTATTACTCTATAGGGATTCATAATGCGTTACGCTTGTTGCTTTCTGTACTTGGCATATAACAAGGTTGATTATAAGACTAATTTTATATTTTATAGTGTAATACTGAAAAAGTTTAATTGGTTCTCATACACGTTTACGTTATTTTCCGTAAGAGAAATCTCTTTTTTAGGACAAATGTATAATAATCAGTTTAATCAAAGTATAATCAGTTCAATTATATTAGGAAGTTTGAAAGCAGTTTGCGTAGTGTTTTACCTGATCAACTATTTCGGTTAAAGTTTAGCTGTATTCGATCCTACATTCATAAATGTAAGTAAAATTGGTAAGTTTCTAATATAGTATAAGGTATTTTCTCTGGAGATAAGACTTCCACGATAGTGTAAAAACAAGTCAACGGATTCCGTTCTACATCAGCTGCGCCTGTCTGGAGGGTTGGGTGAAGTCAATGTTTACGGAGCCTTCTGGTTTGGCCATAAAGTCGTGTAAGTAGGGTTAACAATGTGTTTGATTTCAGGAGTCACTATTCTTCTCTCGCTGACGGTGTTCCTCAACCTGGTTGCAGAGACTCTGCCGCAGGTCTCCGATGCAATTCCCCTGTTAGGTACACTATCCACGCCTCGCCCCACCCTTTTAATTCCATTCCAATTTTCCATATTATTTTGTCTAAAATCTATCGTTTTTCATTTCGTTCTTCATTCTTGTTGCTTGTTTTTATTTATCTATCATTAATTTTTTTAAATTAAAAAAAACTAAATTTCTTATTTTAAAACATTACAAGGAGCTAATTATGTACACCTAAAAATCGAAATTAACATTAAATGTCATTTCAGTTTCTGTATCAATTTATACACGTCCGATTCTAATAGATATTGTTACAGATTTGTGCTTTGCTTCTTATAAAGTTGATCACGAAGCTCGTATCTTACTTTATCATTGCGGAATTTTAAATTGAATAACGTAACAAAAATCTTGGAATCGATTACGTACTGTTTTGTTTCCGTGTGTTACTGCACATTTTTGGTTCATTGAATACTTAGGGTTCAAAAAACGCAACGACCGTACAATCATTACTGACACACAAAAAATTAAAAATACACTTTTTATTAAAGTATAAAATAATAACTATTCACATAGAAAGTAAGCAGTCCTTGTGAGAAATGTGCATTATAAACCATAGGTTAAACTTTAAATGTTACAAATTAGCATGGCATGTAATATACCGTACAACTTATGGTCTAAGGATCCACAAAGGTAAGTTGCTTCATTTTTTATCAGTGTTATTGGACCACTAACCTTGATTTTATTTCTGTAAAATCACTTTCACGCAATCGATTCCATGTTGTATTTGGTCTATGTATTATTGGTGTATTGTGATTATACAAAGTATATAGGAAGCGAAAAATGACCGAGGTTTCTCGGATACTTGGAGGATGGTGTGACTAATACTACGAGTAAATTTTATTCCTGCTATTAACAATTACATTTTAATTACAAACATCGTAAATAAACTATTTTAAAATGTTTTCTCTAAAAATAGCGTCTGCATGACTACTTCATTTTGTTTTGTTTATGATTTTACTTGAGCCCCAGCTACCGACTCAGCACACAAACAGGAAATGAAATCTTACAATGAAAACTGTAGGGAGGTTTACTTGAATGGGACAACGTAGTTATGTCAGACGATCTTTTGAATACAACACTAAATCATCATAGTATTTATATTAATTTTTCCAGGTGTTACAATTCTTCTGTCGCAAACTGTTTTCTCTCTATTGGTGGGTCACGTTATCACTAAAACCTCAGAGGCAATTCCCTTGATAGGTGAGAAAATCGAGTTTGCTCAATTAAAGTTTTCTAAATGAAATAATAATAAACGAGGATAAAAAAGTTTTGTGCTATGAATAGTTGTTTTCAAATTTTGACAGAGAATGGGTCACGAGGAATACGGAAATGTTTAAGAATATCAAAAGTTTGATGTATTCCTCTGCTCATTCTTGAAACACGAATTAACAGAGATCTAAATAGAATGCAGCTATCGCTTGAATAATTAAGTTTGAAAGAACCTAGCTCCTTAATTTTTCTCTTCTTCTAAAGTGCATTTTAGATCCTACAAAATTAACCTTTGCTTTAAAAATAGTTTGATCAGCTCTAATAACACTTACAGCAGATATTGCACTGAAATCGCGCTATTTAAAATTAGTTACCTATTTAAATTCTATAAATCTACCTCTCAACATCTTGGTTTTTACCTTCTTGTAATGTATTAAAATAAACCGACGTTATTCTTATATACCATCGTTATCCGTTCATAAGAATATTTCATATTATATCTAGGTCAAATTTAATTTCGTTCCTTTTTTTATTAGCCTTCTAATAATTATGTCCGCGTTCGTGATGGCTGAGATCAGATTTTGAGTAGCATGTACTCGTATAACTTGGCTAATAATAAAATATTAATTTAACACTAATTTAATCTTTAGACTAAAATTAAAATAATTAAAATTTAAATTAGAATCGCATTGCTTGTAGTTATCTAAACAGGTTATAAAGTTTAAGGGCGACTTAAATCAGCAAAGTGGATGCGGGTAGTGGGAGTCCAGCCTCCAAGTATCTCGCGAACATTTGGTGTCGCAACGTTGTTTGGTCTTTCTCGCTAAAATATAAAATTAAAGGTAATACTCAAAATTGTCAAAGGAATTTAACATTCAGTTTGTAAAGACGATTTCCCCGTATCAAAAGTAATAGTTCCTTTGTCAATATTGAATGTGCCTCTACCCTCTAATAACACAGCTTAAAGCTTTTTCTTTAACACACTTCATGCACAAGATTTTAATAAGTCCAATTGTATAAATTCTGAAGAGGTCTATTTGTATTAAATTAATAAATAATTAGTAACGTCCTGCAATTTTATTGCTTTGGGGCAAATTAATTTTTTTCGTAATATTTTTGAAAATGGCTTACTTAAATACCATAATTTTTAGAAATATTCTGAATAGACCCTTTCTAGAAATATTGAAGATGTAACTTAATATTTGTTATCAGTATCGTATA
This sequence comes from Jemadia suekentonmiller, assembly GCA_018245575.1. Lineage (NCBI taxonomy): Eukaryota > Metazoa > Arthropoda > Insecta > Lepidoptera > Hesperiidae > Jemadia > Jemadia suekentonmiller. The sequence continues at coordinate 7,722 of DWDU01000152.1, read as the reverse complement.
TATTTTTTGTTTTCATAACGTGTTTAAGATGTCAGTTTACGTCAAAGGTAAACATGACACTACAAATATTAATTTGTAAAGCGTGATTGAAGTTGAGATAGGTAATGCATGAGTGTTACTTTTTTTCGTGTTTATTTGATTTGGAATAATTAGCTAATGTGTTTAATATGACAATTGTACTTCATTTTCTCCTTCATAATGCATAGTACATTTTTTTATACACTGGCTGTTACGGAACTTCGTATGATGCTTGATTTAAAATAGTGTAATAATTATGTAATAATGACTTCTAAGTTTTTTAAAGTATGTAAAGTTATAGATTGTAACGAAAAAAAATGTATAAATTAAATGAATATGGAATATATTATTCAATTTATATGAGTATGAATAATGTACAGCTTGTAATTCTGTATCACAGGAACGTACTTCAATTGCATCATGTTTATGGTGGCTTCGTCTGTAGTACTTACTGTTGTCGTACTTAACTACCATCACCGGACTGCCGACATTCATGAAATGCCTCAATGGGTAAATATTAATTATAAGCTGTTCTTTTTACCCTGTAACGCACGATGCATTTATATGATTATTTCAACCTCAATCTATTTTGGATACAGATAAAGACGGTCTTCCTGCAATGGCTCCCGTGGATCCTGAGGATGTCGAGACCGGGGAAGAAGATAACGCGAAAAACTATCATGATGACTTCTAGGATGAGGGAGTTGGAGCTAAAGGAGCGTTCTTCAAAATCGTTGCTGGCGAATGTTCTAGATATAGATGACGACTTTAGACACGTGCCGCCGCCACCTAATAATACTGCCTCGACGGGAAATTTGGGTCCGGGGTTAGAATTTGGACTTTGATATACATAGCTTACTTTAATTTGTTTAACACTAGGCTTGAATGAATGAACAAGTCTCATTAAGGAGTGTCTAACTTTGTAACCCAATATTTAAATTGATATTTCGAAATCTTGTTCTTTTCGATTTATGATTTTTAATATATTTCCTTGTATTACTGGTTTAACTCGTGTACTATAATGAAGATACATATTATTAGAAAAAATGTACATGTGGAATGACTGCACTGGCAGTGCATATGTTTTTTAACAGTCTTGATGAATTTGCCAATATTTTTTTTACTGTTCTGTTATTCGTAAGAAAATTAATATTAGGTATCCCTAAGATAGCTAATAAAATTAAATTATAAATTTTACTACGATTATCATGTAAGGAATAGTTACAATCTTAATATTTAAAGAAGTAAGCACTCATTAATTTCAAGTTAAAATTATTAGGATAATCATAACGTAAAATATATGGAGTACAATTAATTCCCAAGCAGGTGCTCAATATTCCGCACGGACTTCCGGCGTTCATTCGTTCGGCCGTCCACGATGGAAGACGTGGGAGGAGGCTTCGGGACTCACAACCGGGACCTCCATCTCATCTTGAGAGAGCTGCAGTTCATCACCACAAGAATGAAGAAGGCGGACGAAGAGGCTGAGCTCATTAGTGATTGGAAGTTTGCAGCAATGGTTGTAGACAGGTGCGTTGTACCTACTGACTTTTTTTAGCTAAAGTATTAGTTCAATATAAAACAGTTACGTATATTCTTGAACTAATAAAGTTCCAGTGTTATGATGGTGCAAAATTTTGATTTCCTTTACACAGTTTTATTATTAACATCATCAGCCTAAGTCCACTGCTGGACACAGCTTTCCCTTAAAAAGTTTTGGCCCATAACCTCCACGCTGAGCATGCAGGATACGGATCACAGAACAACTACTTCATATATTTTCATTGTTTAGTTTCAAAAATACAATTTATCAATAGAACATCTTTAGGATGATATCGTAATGTCGATTTGATCGCGGCTATAGTTATTTTTTTAATTTTTATTAGGTGATTGGAGATCTTGAGTGGTCTTTATTATTTCATATCTAATGTTGTCCACAGGTTCTGTCTGTTCGTCTTTACATTTTTCACGATCGTCGCGACGGTAGCTGTTCTTCTTTCAGCGCCGCATATCATCGTGAAATGAACTCACTCGGTCCCGGGTTCGATTCCCAACTCTAAGAGAGAACTAATGTTAGTCCTAATTGTAATTATTGTAATAATTATGTATAAAACTTTACTTAAATATGTGGTTCAAACGCACACTGCTCCACTTAAAGTCGAAAGACGGTAAATATAATGACTTAATACGTTTCTTAGCGTAGTTAAGTCCAACATATAATTAATATAAAATCATTGTGATGTTGATTAATTAGGAAGTTATACAGATAAATGTTGACGAGTATAATTTGTTAAATGTTATAATTGTATTACTGATTAATATGATTAAACATATAATTAAAAGTGATTTAGTTGAAGTAAACTTGTCGAGAGTGAAACAGGCGATAAAAATGCTTTAAGTTGTTGTACATGAACACATTACTTCGATATAATTTAAAACTTTTGTTTTCGAAATAACCTACTAATACGACTAGACGTATACTATAAAAAAATATGGAAATAAAAATGTGTAAGCGAATTGAATATAATCCTTTTACATGATGAAATATAGAAAGAGATCAGGGGTGAGATTGAATCCTCTATGTGGCTTGGGTGCTTAATATTATCAGCAAGTATCAAGAGTGGCAGATGTTGAAAAATAAAAGAATCGTTATGTAATAGTTACATTACTGTAAATTTCGATTTCTTATCAAAAGCCCGGTATAAAATTCGTCGTCGTCGTCATATCGTAACGCAAATATCGTACTACGAGCAAATACATATTTTAAAACTTCGAGAAGATGTTTAAATGATTTTCTACTTGTTTCTTGATACTTGCCGATTGTTAGTTTGTTCGGGTCACTTTACAAAAGCAAATGAGGGATCAGTAACGATGACATTACGTTAGGTCGTTAAGTAATGTACATAAAAGTAAAGGATCAAATATTATAAGTCAGAGTAGCTTACGACTTTTAGATTACGTTTAGGTAAATTACATTCAGGCGAAATAAGTTTGATTTGATTATAATCAATTATAATTATAGGAAATTTGTTGTTGAGAATAGCTGATTTTAATTTGAATTCATTATAAGTTAGCGCTTCACGTCTTAAGTCAGGAATTGTTTGCTATCATGGAATTGATACAGAATCAACAATTAAAGGAACCAAAGTAAAAGATAGTCTAGTAAATATTCGTGTGGATAAATTTGAACTAAATAAATTAAGTGAAATAAATCAACGGGCGATGAACACTTACTTGATTGTTGTTATATATGAAGTAATTTTAATATGTATGGTAAACGAAAATTGTGTAACTGATATTGTAAAAATGTGACGACTTCTCTTTGCACTAACACAATTTTCATGTACCATTATTTTATAATCTTAATTTTCATTTCATTAAAGGTATTGAAGTGTAATTTGCTCATAGGCAGCACTATTTATTACGTAATAATTAAATTAACTGCAATTGGAATTAATATCGAGATGTTGAGTTTGTATATACAGTAATTGATATAAAAAGGACTACTTTGAAATTTTCCAATTTCGATATGTAACGACAATTTGTCATGATGAAATTTTTAAATTTCGAACGCTAGACATATTTGGGGTTGTCATCTTGTATGTAAATGAGATTTTAAATATTGTTGTGACATTAGATAAGACGGAACATAATAAGTGCGATGTTTGAATGCTGTCGGGGAAATAAAAAAGGAAGACACTAATGAGATAAGTACGACTCATGGTGCTTATAATTAGATCAATCCGTACTTCTATTATCGTTTTTTCCGACAATTGGAATGAGTGATGTGTTATTTGTGCGATGTGTTTAAAATGTAACGTAGACTGAAGATTGTCTATCGGAATATGAAAATGCTGGCACTTAGCCGTTTATGCCTCGCTACATCTCTTTTAATAAATACGATCAAATGTGAATATAATATTCGCCGTTGTAGTTGACTCTTTTACATATTTCCGTTCTCCAGATTTTTTTTTATTTGATCCTAAGAGCAAAGTACCTGTTACGTTTGAAATGTTGGCTATTCCGCGACATATTTGTGAATTTTCACTCGAATACTAAGAATATTGACACAAATTCAAATCAAGGAATAATAACTCCTGAAAAAGACGAACGTTGAGATATTCACTGATTATATTACGGGAATATTGAAATAAACTAACATTTTGGGTGGTTCACTCAATTCGAAATTTGGAAATTCTAAAACCATTCTGTTCATTCCATCACGAAATTGGATTTGGAAAAGAAACGTTAGTGGTTTTATTTTTTCGCACGATGACAACTTTAGCCCCTTTAGATCTCGAGTAGGGCAACCTTTAGCTTCTATATGTAGGATTAGCAACTATATGGTAAAATAGGAAATATCGTTTAATGAAAAAAACATTTATTCACGTCTTTAATCTATGTCCGTTCCTCAATTTCTCTCTTATAGGTGTCGTGATAGACTAGTGAATGTCGTGTCCCTAATTTAATTAGGTATATACTATAAATTGTAAGACAGCTCACTAATAATAGTGGTTAACTAGGTTAATATAAAAGTGAATCTCGGTGTGTTCTTTCTAAATTTGTTCGATATATGTAAGATTCATTTCGTCATCGAATTGTGGGTGGGATGGTTACTTACGAATTTTATAATCTTTAAAATATTGTTTTACTTAATTTTTAAATTGGCGTTGATTTTCAGAAATATGTATTTGCGGTTGGGCAAATAGCCTTTTCTTGTAATTGTAACTCTCGGTATATTGTATGTTGTTATGTCTAACAATTTTATATACTAGAATGTTCCATGTTAATAATTTTATTATTTTATACCATATGGTGCTTGAATAATAACATAGTTGCGAATGGTTATGTTATTTCTGGTATTAAATTAAGCTGTTGTATTATAATTATTATTGTATCTTTGAAATATTCGTGATGTATATTATTACGGTTATGCAGCAGTTTTTGTACTGTAATTATATTATGTTCCATAATTTTCATTCGAGATTAATGCAAAAAATATTGGAATAAATTTTATCGGAGTATTAAATTAGATTTGTTAGTGCCAAAATTTTAGGGTTTATAAATATTGAATTTAGTTGGATTATAGGGGTATAAGTAATGAATAAAGTTGAGAATTTTATTGTAAAAATTTTGTTAAAAAAACGAACTAGGATCATTGTTAACGAATAAATTTAACATTAATTATGAAGGTAGCATTGGGTCGCGTTCGCGGGTCAATCAGCCAATATTAAAAGCTTAGTTTGTTTAAAAATAAATGAGAGGTTGTGAAACATTAAGGCATTCGTGGTTCGCGACCCGATGTTTTTTAAAAATATACAATTTAAAAAAAAAGAACGTGGTAGAAACGATCTACGTTTAAATAATGATATAAAACGCCTGCCTGGGACCGGGTAAGAAATAAATGTAAACAATGAACTGACATAATGCATATAACACTTCTTCATCTGCAGTGCAATTATTTTTCACGTAAAAATAACTGCTTCCACATAATACCTTTCTCATGAAAATCTCTTTTTTACTAAAACACTAGACGAGCTACGCGACACTTTCGCGTGACGAGTAGCAAACATGTAAGGCGTAAATATTAAAATAATGTGATCATTACGAGCGCAACTCGCCCGAAACTCGCCGTGTAACAAATATATATATTATGTATATATACATAAATCATTTACGCATGTTGTTGTTGGAACGCTCATGTAATTTTTTTTGTACTAGCACACTTAATAAAACCACGAGTGTACCATAGACACAAATATCGTGACCTTGTATTAAACATTTGTAAAGGAATAATTTTTTTATTCTAAATTCAAATGAAAAGTGACTTTTAAAAAATTCGAAAATCACATGTTTCGAGCGTGTTTCGCGTTGTATTCATTGATATAATACTATTTCATTTTCTATGAATTTTAACTGACATTATAACTCTTTCCGAATTTCATTATCATTGTGGTACCACTTTACACATTATGTGAATATGTCTTTTACTAAAGATGACGATTTTTTACTGTTTGTGTGGCATATTTATGAATATCTTTATAAAACGTTTTGGCAATTGAAAAATTTGTCGATATTATTTATTTTATGAAACATCAAATACTACGAGTGACTAAAGAAAAATAGTTAAATTAATTAAAAAGTATCATTTATACTTAAAATGTTGAAAGAACTGAAGAAGAAGACGAGGCGATATTTGACAAAGGCCCATTGGTCTTTTATTATCATAATTTATTTAAAAAAATTGACATAGAGTAATGAGCTGTAATGGTGACGTCACATATATTACGGGCTGTAAATAAAAGATGAAAAGCTAATATGTCAAAAAGCGAAAAACTGATTTTAAAATGCTACGCAAATATAAAAACATCGTCGTATTGCACAACAGAAACTGAATGCTTTAATCGTGAAACAGGTATTTTGGACACTCATGTACATTCGTATCTCTATTTCTGTATTTCTGAATCCTGTAGTTTAAGGTTTTAACTAATCCGTTTCAAAACCAAATGTATATCATATTTATTTAGATAGATTGAAACGTGACGTTCAAGTCGCCATCATTCGTCAATCTAGTTGGTTCATTCTTTTTCTCTTCCAAATTCAAATCACTGAAGTCACGTTTCAAATGATGCTCATTTGTATGTGAACGTCACATAATTCAACTTCTATTTCTCCTATATCTTTTATTACAATATCATAGTATCATTCGTGTTGGTAAGTCACAAGTAATACAAAATTGATTACATTTTTATTACATGCTACCATACTGCCAAAATGTTATTATTCAGTGTGTGTGTAAAAATGTTTTATTTCATATAAGCTATAGTCAGTATTTCTTAAGGGATAGCCGAAAATGTCTCGCTTGTATAATTGTACTATATTTAGGCATAATGCGGTAGCATTATACCTAAAACTGCCATTTTATTTATATCGGTAATACAACAATTATTACTTATATAATACATATATTTAGTTAATTAAAGTTACTATTATAACATACAACTCGTCATATTTTAAAAGGTTCATTTGCTTAAGATTTTATAAGATGAAGACATTGTAAACAAGGACTTGTCTGTAAATTGTTTAAAACTCATTTCGCAGAAAATAAATCACATTCTATTTGGATGGTTGCAAAGGGAAGTATTTAAAAAAGGAACTGACGAAAACGCAGGAAGTAAAAGAGAGGGACATGCACCAAACAAATAACCTTAAGCCGAAGGAAGGTCGTATAGGAATTGGAATGGGAAAAATAACAATAGCAATTACGATTGGACAAACAGATAACGCTTCGAATCCACATTGTACTGGATTTGGAAGTGCTTTGTGAAATTCCGAAACTAGTAAAATTCTACAGAGCTCCGAGCGATGTTATCTAGCACAATTTGGCTGATTGTTTTTATTGGAATAATTACATCTGAACTTGGGACTTTGGCTTGTTCCTATGTTATCTAATTTAACATCGGCGCAGTTAATTAAAATAATTACATTTTGCTTTTCTGTTTCAGAACTGATATTATTGTTTTAAAGCAAAAACGCATTGTTTCTGTTTCGATGTGGTCTTGTTTGTGTAATAGTAATCCATTGCTTTGAAAAGAATTTTGAAACTTTCTTAAACCTAATGGAGTTTTTTTATCATAATCTTAATAAACATTGAATTGTTAATCAATGTCCTTGTTTGGAAGTGTCTTTAGGAATTACTTGTAT
>DWDU01000151.1:0-22953 GCA_018245575.1 Jemadia suekentonmiller | reverse complement strand
CCCAGGGATGCGCACACTTTCGAGGTACTCGTTGAATTTCTAGCGTTCCATTAGTCAGATCTGCACGCTATCTAAAGGTGTCTTTAATAGTATTTTTAAAGTTACGGTCTAGTGAAAGAAAATGCTCCTTTACATTTCAGGTACGCTTTACAAAATCAGCGGGAGGCAAAGGACTAGGATTCAGCATTGTGGGCGGACGGGATTCTCCGCGCGGCGATATGGGCATCTTTGTGAAAACAATTTTCAACAATGGGCAAGCTGCGGAGTCCGGTTTATTAAGAGAAGGTAATATCTATTTATCGTAAGCAAATTTAATGTTGAAGAAGTTTGGTATATTGCGAGTGCAATTAAAAGCATTTCCCCCACATTTTATTGCAGTAGAAAGGTGGGCATTCCTTAAAGACGGTTATACGACAGCTGCATATTTAATGATCTCGAGGGGAAACGATCCCACACCTGCTCCATGGGACGGTTGCATCATTTTGCTTATTTATTTAATGTAGCACCTAACAAACAGTATAACCACATTCAAAATCATTATTATATCAAATTTGCAACGTGCAGTATAATGACGCGATGTTAAAAACGTGTGTTCCTCAAATGTACTGCCCCGCGCGGGGACGTAAATAGTTCACTGATCGTTCCACGGATTGAAATACTGCACACAGATAACTGGAGCGGCACACGATATTACATATATTTGCTGCGTGATGTATCAATTGAAGATTTAAATATTAAGAGAGTGATGAATGTAGATGAGGCACGTCAGGTCGTGAAAAATAGAGATAATTCGCACTCTGTTCTCTCTATTTAACCTGTAAGGAACCTGGCGTAATGATATAAAAAATATATTTAACTTTGAGAGCATACACGCAGATCATAGTAATAATATTAATAATAATAATAAAATGTCTCACCATGTATTATAATGTCGCACCTTGTATAAAATGTGTTGTAGGTGTAATAATAAATTAAAAGCTCGTTTGGGTTATCAGTACGAGTACATTGTTGTATAAACTTTGGAACGGAGTTTGGCTGATGGAAAAAACAGGCGATGTGACTAATATATCCATAATGTGCGACTATGGTGTCCTTGTAGTAACCTATTAGCATTTATCGTCAGTCATAAAGTCAATTTGACGAACGGAAACCATTACCCTTAATAACTGGTTTGTTAATTTAAAATTTAATAGACAAGATCTTTGGAGTCAAGAAAATTACATTGAATTTGTTCATAAGATATTTAAAAGGCATAAATTATGTCGTGAGAAACTAATAAAAATGTAACCAAATGTATATTTAAAAAAAGTAACAAGCAACGTATCATCACGCCTGTAATCCCCAAAAAGGTAGGCAGAAGAATGTAGTATCTACACTCCCGCGTAACTGGTGAGTTACGTTTACGTCCCAATATGGAATAGGTGGTGAGCCACTACTAGAAAATATAAATTATAAAAATCTGAGTCCCCGACCCGGAAATCGACGCCAGGACCTCCCCATCGGCAGTCGCCCTTGCAACTAACACGACCAACGAGGCAGTAACAAGCAACATAGATAAAATCTGTGTTTTAAAGTATATTTTGAAAGTTTCAATTCATTGCGATGTGTTATGTATATGTAGGAAGAGATTTAAAAAAGGTTCAGTATTTTTCTCTGTTATTGCGATTATTACGGATGAAAAATCGGAAATTTGAATTTAGAATTTGTCAAATCACTAACGGCAAAGTATTTTAAAGTGTATAGAAATAGTAATCCCAGTGTAGGGTTATGTAGTAATTTTAAAAAAGCTACGATCAAAGGCACTACTTTCATTTATTTCATTTTATCGACGTTATCTATAATTTTATTTTAAATTTAAAACATGATAGTTTACATATTGGAAAATTGATTGAGTTACTGTAAATGCGAAAGTTGTTTTCTCATTACTGAGATTCATAATCCGTTACAACTCCTTGTACTAAGATTTTCCAATTTGTGTAAGCTTGTCTGACTTCCTTAATTACATCGATACAATGCAATGTTCCTTGTAATGTTTCCCTGATACTTGGTTAACAACAAAGTTTTCCTAGATTCGTATCGTATCTGTGATAATAGGGATGATGACAGTAAATGAAAGTCACTAAAGTTATGCATTTGTTAACGATACGTAAATAATGTATTGCAAAACACGTATTTATTTTATAATTATGGGTGAGATTATTTATTATTTTGATAAAATAAAACTACAAAATACGACAATCCGCCATGTTTTGTTAAACGTCAATCAGAGGAAATGACGTCACGTTCGTGTACATCACAATGACAGCTCTTGTTAGTTTCATATATTCTGTCATTGAACGTGACGTCAAAACGACGCCATGATACTTTGTAGGGTTTGTAGGGTAAATGATATTTATTTCTGAACAAAAACAATCAGTTATAGTTTGGTCGGATCCGTATTGCAATCTCTCAGGTTACCTCAAACGTTTAGACGTTTACATTCGTTCACAACATTCATAAACGTTTAGACGTATACAGGGCATTCGATTGCATACCGAATGCATGCAATCGAATGCTCTGGCATAATCAATCACACAGAGAGCCATGGGTACATTTGTAAATATTTGTCTATTCGATAAAGGATCTTCACCATCGACGTGATCAGCTGATTAGAGATTGCTGCTGTGCATATGCCACTAATCCGTATGGTGTTCGCGCGCAGGGGACGAGATCGTGTCGGTGAACGCGCGCGGCACGGCGGGGCTGACGCACGCGGAGGCCATCCGGCTGTTCAAGGACGTGCGCGCCGGGCCCGTGCTGCTGCGCCTGGCGCGCCGCGCGCCGCCGTCCCGCACCGTGTGACGCCGGGTGACGCCGGGTGACGCCGGGTGACGCCGGGTGACGACGGGTGACGACGGGTGACGCCGCGTGCGCCCCTCGCGGGCCGTGCTGGGGACATGCGCCACTCGGGCCCTCTGCCTCCGCGGTGAGGAAGCTCACGTGACTGTGTAGTCATATATTAATACACTATTGGACTATTTTCTCGTCGCATAGGCAAACAACTTAATATAGACTTAAATTACGTAGTTGTATATAATAATATTTTGTGGACTTAATATTTTATCTATAATGTACCGACTAAAATATTATAGATTAAAAATTGATTTAAATATTGTTAAATATTATTACTCATCATTCTACGAAACTGTATTATCGAGCAAAATCTAATGAAGTCTTTTTTCTATAACATTTTTATCTCAGGATTCAACGTATTTTTGAATTTGCTTATTTCCTGTAATGTTAATAAAACTATTTATATTTTGTCGTACGGTAGGGAGCTTCATTCATCAAGCTTATAGTTTTGTGAAATAAATACTTAAGCAAAATTACCTTTGATAAGATATCTTGTAATTATATTACAGTAGAGTAAGTATATTTGTTATTTATCGCCTTGTTCAATTTAACATTCCCTTGTACTGAACTCAACATAATGTTCTATGTCAGTATTACGTAATCAATTCCTTCATGTGTTCGGGAATGTATTGTAACCAAATACCGTTGAAAGCTACAATAATGTAATATGGTACTTAGTGTTATTCCGGCGCAGTCCGGCGCGCGGGCCTCGACGTTGTCTGTGATACTGTCGGAGCGAGGATGGGACGCCACGGCCGTAGCGTACGGCGGAGCTATTATTTATTTTTGTACACGAACACGTAACCAAATGAACGTAGCCGTCGGCCAGCCGCAGCGAGGCCACGACCTGCTCGTGTGCGTGATGTTTGGCGAGGCGGCATAATGTGCTCTCGACGTGAACAATCAACTCGGGGAGACACTGATGTACGTGCAGGAGGGTCGTCAGGTGTATGAGGATAAATATATTTTACACTGAAGGCTATCTGCCTACCCCGTAAGGGACCTAGCGTGATAATATATTTGTAATGATAATACATTTATAATGACCATTTCACATATAGCATGCTGTTTATTCCTAGCTCTAAGTGAACTGCAGCCGAATCCCATTTGTAGCTTGTTTCTGTTCTTAACGAGTATCGTCATGCAGTTTGCATCTTCAATTGAGCCGTTAGTCTTCAATCGTGTATTTAATTAATGTCTTCAAAATAAAACATTGTATAACATTGTTTACTGGAGCGTCATTGTCATGTGTACTCGCATGTGATATGGGTTAAAGGCCTAAGTAAAAGGAAATTAAAATCACCATGTATGGTAAAATATGTTTAATAACTATTAATGAATTAAAAATATAATGTAATACTTACGCACAAGATAACTTCATATTTTTGTATTTTCGCAAGTTTTATCCAATAAGATGTAAATACGATGTACAAATGAAGTAATATACTTACATACATTATCAAGGTTGTTTTAATTTTTCATTCATTCTTATGTTGTCTTAAAGAGAGTCGGCGAGAAGCGACAGTTCTAACGGCAAAGAAATTTAACTCACACAAATATATTATGTATGTAAAGCACTTTAATTATTATGTAATGAAGAATAGTGAAGCTTTATACAACCAGTTACTTAAATTTATTTATTACATTAATGGTAAGACGCGGCTTCAAAGCGAAGAGTGTTGGTGGCAAGTATAAAAAAAGACTAAATAATATTTCTTAACCCTTTGGGTACATTTAACCTTATCGACTTATGGAATCGTCTTAACATAAGATTTTTGAAACGACAGCTGTGGCAGGCTTAATTTTGTACTTGCTGAATCATTGACTCTATGAAAACACTAACTCAACTATATACTCTTATCACGAAAATATTTATATTTTATATTAAAAGTATTTTCATAAATATATATCCATGAAAGAAAAGTGAAGATTGATAGTGCTTTAGCGATCTGTGGCCGAATGAGGTGCACTCATTCAACAAACTATTACATTTCTATGCGTGCTCAAAATATACATTGTAACGATCGTACCGCAAGTACACATACATACAGCAGAACCATCGTGAGCCCGTCATAGAGCCAAACATTATGTATCAAAACTACTAACCGTAAGGGAAGTAACCGCTGCTGTCAGTCACAATTCGATATCAATTTTAATCGATACCAGAGAACGCGGCCGTAGCTTCGATCCTAGACAACTGATAATGGCACTAATACTAATCCTGCCACCACGAGGCTCGCAACCCTTTATACCTACAACGACAATGCCTAGTACAATGCACCGAGCACGTTTCACTTCGTCATGTCCGGACTAGTACAATGTTAATCAAATTAATAAATAGATAAGTATTACAGTGTATTAAAATACAGTCTTGAATATATTTTCAATTCGAGATACAACGATATTATATTTCGTTCTTAACGACTAAAAGAATATCATAATACTATAGACAAGTCGCGCTTATATAAATATTGACTTTTGTGGAAACCATCGATAAGATAAGTCATAATTATGTAAAACAGGAAACAAGTGCTTGAGAGGATGGAAGCAGCGAGTGGCTAAATGAAGTACTCATCGCTAATAAAACATTATTGTTATCGCATCCAAACGTAAATTTACAATACAATACAAACGTAAATTATTTACCGAACACAAACGTAAATTTATTTGTATTTTACAAATGCAATCGTCACATTGTTTCCTGTCGATACATCTCGGTGTGCTACTCGTCAGCTTTAGGATTCCTGAGCACCAACGCGACCTGGCCCGCCGCCAGCGCCTTGAGCGCGGCCCACGCCTGCGTGCGCGTCAGGCCTTCCATCGACTGGCCTCCAGCGGAGAGCAGTTCAGCCCCGACTAGAACTCTACCACTTTGTGCCGCGGCTCCACCTGCAATTACAGATATGATGCTATGACACTAAGACTACTTCATTTATTCATATATTCAGGAAACTATAACCGACAAGACAGGATGACGTTTTTAATTAGTTAAAACGATCCATTATTAAACCAGGTTTGTACTCGTATATAAACGGGCATATTGAACTTCCATTAAAATAAGTTTTCTATGTACGTTACGTACACACCAATATCCCAAGTTATGTTTACCGGAACGCCACTGACCTGCGAATAGTTTCTTGATGGTAAGTGGGCGGTCTCCATTGGGCGAGTCTCTGCCGCCGTCCAAGCCGAATCCTAAGCCGGCGCCTCCACCAGCCTTTTCTAACAATACAGTCACTATGGGACTAGTAGCATTGTTCTCCCTTATATCTCTGCCGGGTTCCACATGGCAATCCTTCGACTCTGCTGTTAAGATAAAAAATGCATTTACATATAGACGCAGCCTGCCAGGTCGTAACCTATAGATTGATAAATGTTGAGACTATCACTGTATAAAAATAATTACCTGTTTCGGAGCCGCATCGCGTCACATTAACAGTTTTTGAAGCTTCATCTACAATTTCTATGACAACCTCGGATCGTTGTTCCTGTAATATTTTTTAATTTGTACACGTTATGTATTTTTATATAAAAAGTATGAATAAATTTATACCTTACAAGGCATCCAGTATGCATCAATGCACATAAATAAATACTTTTTTTGAATAAAAATTACTGATACAACTTCAAACTTCATAATAAAATATATAAAATTAATATAGCTTATATATTGTACACAGTAAGAGCTTAATTGTTGTGAAATAACACTTATTATTTAAAGTGTGTGGCATCGAGTATATAACTCACTAATTAAGTTCATATGTTTAAACTACATGCAACAACAATAACATTTCACCAAAATCGGTTCAGCCGATCAGAATTTAGAGACACCGATTACGGTAATTTATTAAAATTACATTTATAATGGTCGAATGGAAATTATACCTTTAAAATAGTAACAGACTGCGCGTGTGTCAATCCCAACATGGTGCTCCCGTTAATGCTTCGAATCTTTGCGCCGCGTTTTAGGCCAGCTCTTGCCGCTACACTGTCAGCTAACACTCGGTGCACCTGCAATGTTAAATAAACCTACAATAATTGCGGTAGTCATGTTGTTGAGTACAACGTTATTTTTTATCAACTCATGTTTGCTTACCGTTACTTCCTTAGCTTCACAATCGGTACCTCCCGCCAAAATAAGACCAACACCGGTACCAGCTCCTCGTTTTAGCTTTATAAAACGCGTTGAAACTTGATCTTTACCGTCATCCTTAGTATTTCTATCAAATGGTAATGAAGGATTTTGTACATTACTTATTACAAACGATTTGCTGTTATCTGGTATAGTAGAATGTTTGAGCCGGGATCTCTCATTATTATAAATAATATCCTTTTTACTGATGCTTATGTTATCTACTTTCTTATATTCTATGTTATTTTTGTCCACAGATGACGTTGAGTTACTATTACAATTAAAATTATCAAGTCCAGCTTTATTAATCTCTTTGATTATTTTGTCTTTGATAAAATTAGGCGCATCTTCTACTTTTATAGGTTCTGCAATTATTTCATTTGGTTTGTTTTTATTTGAATTGCTTAAGTTTCTCTTCAATCTTGTATTTTTAAGTTCCGTTTTTCGCTGTCGAATATTGACTTGACTATCCGAGTCAGAATCAGAATCAGCTATAATTTTGTTGCGTCGCCTGTTTTCACCTTTATTTGCTACAGCACTCACTGAAGATGTGAGTGTAGAAAGGCGTTCAGACGTTTTATGCGTTGGACTGGACGCTCTGTCATAAGACTCGTGCGAGAACTTAGTTTCAACAACAGGTGATTTTAGCTTTATATCTCTGCCACTTCTACATTTAGCGGAAGCTAAAATATTCCTCCTATTAATCGTGTCGATGTTATAGGTTTTTGAAACTTTTCTCTTATCGGAGTCAGTCACAGAACTTTCTAAAGAGCTACAACTTGCTTGAGAACCAGATGTAGCTGCAGAACCTGCAGACGAACTAAAAGATATGTTTGTGTCTGAAGATAACGATCGACACACAGGACGCTTCATATATCCCTCATTCTGTTTCTCAGTCGCAGAAGATTTATTTGCCACGTCTGTTTTTACACATGAATATGACGTATAGTTTGATATTCTGGGAGATAAGCGGGAACTGTCCGATTCTATAGTATCCAAATTCTGCATAGGAGATGAAGCCGAAGATCTATAACTAGATTGCGTAGAACTCATAGCGGAATCGTTGTCACTATCAATTATGTCTGTTGCTGTGCAAATCTTAATCTCAACATTTTTATATTCATGGATATCGCTAAGAATTTTTTTATTATATTCTTTGATTGAATTGGTCTTAGAAAACAGTGATTTTGTTGGATCTAATGCACTTCTTATTGTTTGTGATAAAAGGGATTTATTATTAAACTTATTAAGTGTATCTGCTTTATCAGCAAATTTTCGTTCTGGTGTAGATTCCTTTGACATAGACGATGGCGTATATACTTGTAAAGATTTCCGTTTAAAGGCAGGTGAATACTTAGGAATATTATTTGGTAGAAAAGAAGTTTTCCACTTTGTGTCACTAAGAATAATTGGTTTAGGCGTAATATTAATCTTGTCTTGTTTTTTGATAATATTATTATTATTTAGTTTTTGCAGGAATGTTTTCGATAAAGAATCTTGAACCTTAATTTCGGGTAAATCCACTATAGGAGCTTGCACTTCTGGTATTACTAAACCTCTTAATTTAGACATGGATTTTTTCCTTTGCTCTATTAAATATTCCAGGTTGGATTTATGTGTGGAAATATTTTTTTTGCTACTGTCATCGCTTCTACTGCGAGCGTGATAAGTAGGTCGAACAAATGATGAGTCCACAGACGATGGCAATATCGTCGTGCTGCCATAAAATAAAGGCTTATTCGTTATATCAGATTTTATATATCGATCTGTTTTTAAATCTGTAACGGTATTTTCCAAGGCCCCAAGTACTTCTGGTCTTTCTGAATGTCGTTTGTAAGAACGAGGTGTTTCGTCAAGATTATCTTGGGATTTCGTAAGGCGTCTATCTAGAGATGATACCTCTGTATAATTATTGATGTAAGGTGCTGAACTTTTCCTTAGAGTTGAGTGTGTTCTGGTTGGAAGTGTGCCACACTTATCCAAACGATCCGAAGAAGCAGCTGTGTCTGTTGAAAACATGGCAATTTTGTCTTTGACACTAGCCTCACTTCGTGCATCTTGAATTCTTGACATATAGGAGAATCGAGGTCGAGTAGTAGGCCAACCGGCTGGAAGTCTTGGTGGCAAGCGTGTCGGCAAATCGGGCGTTTTTTCAATAGAGTCTGAGGGAGTTTCCACACCATCTGGAGGTTGTCGGGGGCAAGTCGGTAAAGGTGTTTCATCATTTGATAGGCTCTTGTCTTCAACATCGCTTTTGTTGACTCGATCTGAAATTAAATAAATAGTGACTTTAAAAATCAACTTGCATATAATACTTCAGAATTTTTAGTTTTTTTTTAAATAGTTTTTTGAACCTCTGTTTATGTATTACTATTAATACGAACCTGTATACATATTAAATATGTTTATTAGTTCATTGGAATAGCCTGTATCACCCTTAATATAAACAATATTTAAAGCTAACTTGTTTAAGTAAGTTAATTTATAGTTCGGTGACAGAAATTGTGCAAGCAATTTTGTCATTTGGTGCTGAGACTGCGTGAATCACTACATATCCTATTACAATTGACCAATACATTAGCGAAGGTGATGCGTCATATTTTCTATGCTATGTAACTCGCCATCAAATTTATATTATTAGTAAAATTATCTAATGAAAACTCATGGAAAGTATGTTAGTTACAAGAAAAGTGATCGGGATGTGTCCATGGAATGTGTCCATTTATGTGTAAACATGACTAATTATTCTGTGACAATGAAAATCTTATTACATTTATTATTACATTTAGTTTTACACAAAAATGATTAACCAAAAGTAGACGAGTGCGCAACAGTGTAAGATGATACATGCGCGTCATGTAATGTGGCGTACAGATACCTCGTCGTTCTTCTTCAATAGGATGTAAACATCGGGTTTGTCGTATTTTAATGACACTGACGGTTCTGACGTCTATCACTATCACATTTTTCCTATACATTTCCTTTTTTAACAATTCAATTTAATTTTAGCAAAATTTATTGTAAAAATCACTATAATGTTACCACAATAACGGTACATACGCAAATACATAAGCTTGGGAAATTACACGCTTGCAGGCCAGGCACACGTCGGTTTGTTTAGACAAGTGTTAAGGCTGCTGAAATTCAGTTACATTTTTGAATTTCGTATTTTTCTATCTCACAATAATCGTACTGATACATATTTGGGACAAGTGTGTTGAATAAATTTATTCAGTTGTGAAAAAACATGATTACATGTCGCACGTCGAGCATAGTACGCCTGCATGTGTCCACGTTCCGCGACCTGGACGTCACACGTATCTTACAAAATCGCTCTGGAACAGACTCATTTACATTACTAGTAGACAAGTTCCATCAGATTTAATTTAACTCTGTCATTTACTTGATATTTACATTAATTGAAGACGTATTTATTAATTGAAAACTGTAATTTATGCTACGAGTATGTGCTATTTGTAAAAGAAGATAATTTACGGATGCCATTCTATAAAAGAAATCTGAACTCGTAAAAAGTTTTACGAAAATCTCAATTTTTTTTACAGGGAACTTCTTTTTACCGCGCATGGTTTGACTTGTTCACAGTCAGTGTAATAGTCTGCGCCTGAATGCACCTGTAATACAGTTGAGCCATCTCGCATGATTCGAAAATCGGCGCGAATTCAAATTAACTAAAACTGTAAGGATGTAAAAAGCGCTAGTTCTTCTTCCGTCTTAATGTTTTTGTACATTGAACTTGGCAGCGGGCAGGCGGGCCACCTGCCGGCGAGCGGCCGCCGGCGCCGGTGGGCCTGCGCACCGCCAAGTCGTCAATGCTTTGCCGGCTGTAGCAATGTCCACCATCATTGTGTAAACTAACGTGTAACGCTACCGATTCCACTTTGTATTCTGATTTTAATAACTTTTTAAGACCGCCCTGTATTTTTTCCCTTCATGTAACTACTTGATATTTAACTGATTTCAGGACCTAAACTCTCATAATTTTAAAGTAGCAGTTAATTAACGAAATTAACGTTAATTAACGAGAAAGAAATTTTGTGATGAATAGTTTTTACGGGCAAATAATTTTTTGAAAAATATAATTAAGGATTTTATATGTATATCACAGAAGAGTAATTATAATGTATAGATTACAATAATCTGTATACAGACCGTGAAGCGATATTGAGCGCCTCGGCAATCTCCTCGTGTCCAGCATTGTCAAAACTTACGAGTCGCGACGTTGAAAGTTATTTGGACCGATTCATAATATTACACTTTCGTTCACGAAACTTGTTTCGACTCAAGTTCATTCATGAAAATTTACTTTCATCGAGTTGGAAAAAAAGTATACAAAACAATGGCACTGGCACATCACAGGACAAGAAGTTCACTCTGTCGGGTCACAGGGTGACGTCACTGAGTGAGAAAAAAGAGGTTTGGAGCGAGTATGCGGAACATTTCCATTAACGACCAAATAACAGTTATTTAAGATAGGACGGCACGCGGTGCGTGGTCGTCCGCTGAGCGGGCACGGCGCACGGCGACGAGCGGCGAGCGCGGAGCCGCCGCGGCGGAACGCGATGCACTGAGTGGCCGCGGACTTGCAGAAATTTGCAGCGTCGCCGCCCTTGACGGGGGCGTTGCTCCGAGCCAGGGACGGACGCCGAGCTGCGCACGCGACTCCCCCGCGTATCTCGCCGCAAACCACCAATGAAAACTCTTTTTCTTCAGATCTAGCTTCACCCGTACAGTGGCCTTCCAAAAAGGTACAATGTTCCACTAAAAGCTTCAAATTACATAGTAAAACCAACGATGTAGTATGTTTATGTAAATGGAAATATGAACCGACTAAATATTTATTCTTAGTATTATATAAAACCTCGATCAGACTTTCTTGTTATATGTTTATGTACAAATCGTTACTTCGCGGTCGCTGTATAAATGAAGCTCTGTAGCAGAAACGAGGTTATTTTCGTATTAATCTCGCCAGGCATCGATCAGTAAATAGGCTAGCTGAAGTGCGAAGGCGTCGGAGGCGGCGACCGTTAGCGCGGCGTGGCGGCCGGCGCGCGCGCCGCAGATGTCAGGGTCGCGGCGCCCCGTGGCCGCGCCGCTCCACTTCAACTTTTACTAATTCTTAGTCAAAAGCGCAATTTCATTTTATAAATGAATGTGAATAATAAAATTTTCTGTAAAGCCTTTCAACTGTCCTTTCTTTTCATTCTATCGACACGAGAGCTCGGAGCGCGGTGTGCACACAGATGACGTCGCTGCGGCCGCGGAGGCTGGAATGCCGCCTGGCCCTCCGCCGCCGCCCCTCACTATCCGGACGCGGCCTTTAAACCGCTCCGACGTGTTCGCAGAGTTGTTTGCACATTTTTTTACATTCTTGTCCCTTATTAAGTTCTTTTTTAGACGCCGCAGTAGGGCTCTAGGCACGAAATGGGAACTTCATGCGAAAGTACTAATCGCCTATATATACATATATAGCATGCTACTCAATTGAACTAAGATTTTAGTAAAGATCACATGTGTAGTGCTATAATGAGATCATTAATAAGTGAGGCTCGTTTTGTATATTTTCTAAACTGATTATTAACTCTTCTGACTGTAACTTAAACAATCCATGTCTTTACACGCCACAATAGCTCGACGGACAAACGATGTAATTATTCACACAAGAATGAAACTCATCGAAGCCTGAGCGATAAACGTATTCACCGACTATTCCGGTACTCACAAAACTGAGAACGAAGCTATGAAACAGATAAGTGAAAGAAAGTGCAATCGATTTCACTTTCAAAACTAAATTAACTTTCTCCAGTGACATGTCTTACGCAACTCAAACAAGATAAAACATAACCGCAACATTCGTATCTTGTATTTAAATCTAAAGGTCGTCGGGTTATATCGACGCATCTCAAACTACTCTCAAGCCTAGCTCGGACGGACCATCGCCATCGGGCCACGTTTAATTGTAATCGTCGCTCCCAACGCCAATTCATTAAAATTTTTAAGCAAGTCGAGCGGATGAATGAATGCAGGCACAATAAAGAAGAAATAAGTTTTGTACAAAACCACTTTTTTCCATCCGCTTCATACTAATGAATGATTTTGAGCGCAATACACCCACAACACATGTAAGTATAAGTTGTATACGGATCGCAAATAATGTTTTAACGACCGCATGCCGGCTACTGAAATCGGTTACATCCTGGAATTCATCAATCGAAATTACACGAAATGTCATAAGACCACCATGAAAGCTGTTGTTCAAATTGTAACTCTATATTTTCCACTTTAGAACACAAGATGACTTGCATCAAACTTTACGAAAAAGCTTTGTCTTGTGCTCTTTAAAACAATTCCAAGATTGCAAATTAAATGGGAGGAGGATAAAAATCTACGAATACGCGTCGTAATATTCCTGTTTCGTTGGGCGGCGGCATGCTTCCATTTACAATTCGAGAACACTTGTATCCCTTATTTTTACCACCATCATAATTAGTCATAACGTTTTAAACGTAACATCGCGCCTGTAATCCCTTATGTAGGCAGAGGAATGTAGAACATTCCCTCGCTTCATCAGTTACGTTTACGTCCCACTATGGAATAGGTGGTGAGCCTATTGCCATGCACCGGGCACATATCCAGACTCCGAGGCACTACTAGAAAATCTAAATTAGAAAATCTAAAATATATAAATATTTAAGATACTGGGAAATTATGTCGTATTATTATGATTATTATACTATTATGTACGTAACTAAATTATGATCAACACTTAAGAGAATTAAACACAAAAGCAAACATTATGTTCTCATATATTATGTTATAATAAGGATGTGTAATGATAAACAATTATATTGCGGGATATGTCGCATCCAGTAGTAACAGAACCAAAAATATCTCTTTAGGGGTCAATTAGGACTGTTCATTATTTGTTTCACCATTTACATGGGAATTATGATTTATATATTTTATTAATGTATGCTTGCCAGTGTGATAGGGTACAGCCTGAAACATTCTCATTCTAACAATTGATCGATAAAAATTATGACGATGATAAATAACTTCTAATTGGGTATGAAACTAAAGGACATTTTTCTTTATGAACGCATGGTATAATCGTAGCATATGTAATAATTACAAAAACACTAAGTCATTGCCTACTCAATGTAACCAAATTAATACTTATTACGTAGTGTTAACATGATCGTACATTTACCTTCATTTCATATTTTACAAGAGCTAATTATAACCCTGTCGATACTTACAAAGTAGACGAAAGCAGTTTGAGCAGAGCCATGATACGCCAGTCTGGTGCGAAGCTGCTGAGCGCTGCGAAAACGAAGCCCACCGACATGGACAGCACCAACGTAAGACGCCGTCCCTTCGTATCCGACACGTAACCCCACAGCTGGGCACCGATTACGACCCCTAAGCAGCAATCACAAAGTATATAAAAAACCTCCACAAAATAAATCTTCGAATGCTGGAACTCACTGGTATTCGCCAGAGATACATTTACATTTCTTTTCTTGAAACATGTATTAGCTTGGTTCGCGTATTTTTTTGTGTATCTCGAAAAAGCGCACGCGAGTTAGGCCGGTACATAATTTAATCATTAGTGATTAGATTAGTAATGAGCGTCTTTATTAGTAAAGACGCTCATAAAACGTTTAATGTTAACATAATCTCATATTAGGTATCAACGTTAAACGTGTTTATGTTCATCCGTTAACACGTAACGGGTAGTAAGGATAGCGTTAAAGATCAAGATATGACTAAATATAGCCACAGCCACTACTATTTATTCAGATACTGTATCTTATCTGCTGGTGAAAAACACGTAAATATTATCATACATCTGGGATCTCCCACTGTTGTGTGTTTAGCAAAATAATGTTCTTATCTGGCTGCTACCAATAGGTGTGGCTCTGCGTTAATTGTATAATTCTATTAACGGAGTAAGGCTTGGGTCTCACTTGAATGCCACTGCGTTTTTATCGGTAGCGTCTTTGTCACTCCTAGAGTGACGGTCGTTGGAAACCTGTTTTACAAATATTCGTAGAAGTAATATTAGTTATGTACTACCACTCATCTGCTTATTTCTTTAGGATAAAGGCGTGATGTTACTTTTTTGAAATAATAGTTATGAAGGGGACGTCAGAAGTCACTAAAACCGGCGTGAATGTATGAAGAGAGTGATGAATGTGGAAGAGGCACGACAGGTGTGCAAGACTAGAGATATTTGGCACTCTGCCTACCCCGCAAGGGACCTGGCGTGAAGATATGTATGTAATAGTTATGATATCAATGAACAAAATATACCTACATCCTTCATCGAGATCCGGCCAGACTTCGACGTTTTAATACAGATTCGTTTATTTTCAGCATCATAACACGTACCAATAAGAGGAGTAGCAGTGAGCAGAGCCCGTTGCTGCATAGAGAGCTGTAGGTCACAGACCGCCGCTGCAACTACAAAGCTGGTCCCGAAAAGATCCATGCCCATGGCCTGAAGCGTCCAACTGCATACCAAGAGCAATCCGAAATTGTACTTCCCGAAACCTGATAATAGAAATTCAGTTTAGTATTACATGCGTCATCTGTAAGTAGATGTAGAAAAAGATCGAAACCTTTGATTTATACAATTCTGAAATTTTACCAGTTGCAGTGAGTCCGTCTTCCAAAGAAGCTGTGTGCAGAGATTTTTCTTTTTCCGCATCGCTTTTGGTATCGTTTCCCGTTTTCACGGTCATACTGCAATCAAGAATGAAAAACATAGGAAAATGACATTAAGAATAATATCAATAGACTGCTATATTATGATGCTATTGTCTTTTTAATTCCACTTTGCAGCATAGCCATAGATAACCACCAGGCCTTATCGAGGTGGGAAAAGAATAAACTCCCGGAACCAAGCCAGGATACCAAGGTGTCGAAAGATATGGCGGTGTCTGATCGCGATATGATGCAGCCTATTTATGCACGAATAAGTGGCCTGACCGCCGACGCGCGATGACTTGGCGGTGCGAGAAGTTGTGATCTGCAGTCAGCATAAAAATTATGGGCAAAAACCCTTCAGGAGGGCATATGGCCAGTAGTGGATTCAAGAGGCTGATGATGATAAGATAAGATAAACACAATACTAAATTTATGCCGGCCAAGTTTATGCCGGTCCCGATGAAACACACAAACATCCTTAAGATGTTCCTGTTTTATAATACTCTAAAAACCCTTTCGCAGAAACAGAAAGAATGGTGTACACAATAGGTTCACGATCATCAGCCTATTTCAGTCCACTGTTGGACGTAAGTTTCTTCTAAAGAGCGCCATCACGCCCTGCTCTCGGCTTGCCGAACCCAACTTCTCCCTGCAGCTCTTAGCAGAGCGTAATCTCACCTGGAATAATTCCCCTATTCCACCGATTATCATTTCTGCGACAAATGTACCCAGCTCATCGCCACTATAGATTGATACTACGGATACTAATTGATGATTTTAGTTGTAATGTTTTATTTTTATAGGAATTAAGCCTTTCAAAGAATATATTTCTATAAATCTGACTATAACATTCACTTTTTGCATTGGCATAACACAAAATGAAAGTTAATTCGTCAATAACTTAATTCATGCAAGCGATTAGGGTGATTGAAGACTCACACTTCAAATTATTTTAAATAATTACGCCAATGACAGTAATTGTTAAGCCGGACAGGTTAATTGTCTTTCTTTGACGTAGAACATATCCCAACCTATACATACCATACATATCACCCAGCGTTAGCTAGACGAGATGAATAACATGAGATTAAAATAAAAGCACTTCGCAGCGTCTTTAAAAACTTCAAGATAAAAAAAGTTAACTTAAAAAAACTAAAATACTACTATACTTTGAAACATTTCACTTGAATTGCATAAGAGTGTCACAAGACTAAAAATACAACTCTAACATCGTCTTAAAACAAGCAATATGAGATTTTAATAAATTTGGCTTTAAATTACAAGCTCCCAATCAAATTCCCTAAGTAGTGACCACATCTACATAGAAACGGAAATTCATTTTCTCGTCATTACCTATACAGTATTTGACCAAAGCACTTGTAAGCACTTTAGGTTACATTAAGCCTGTAAGCCCCGAAGAGATAGGCAGAGGAGTATAAGTACACCCCGTCTCACGAGAGTATAGTACCTACGTTTCACCAGTTATGTTTACGTCCTACCATTGTGGTGAGACTATTGCCATAGGACACTAATCCAGACTCATAATCGCTACTAGAAGTATCCACTAGAAAATCTAATTAGGAAAATCCAATAGTACCGGACCCGGAAATCGAACACAGGACCTCTCGATCAGCAAACATGATTGCAATCAATCGACCAACGAGGCAGTCGGGTCATTTTAAGTATTTAGTAGCAATAAACAAAATTTGTCTTCACATAGGTATTGTTATTTGGATATTACAAAAAATAATACTCGTTATAAACGAATAAAGTGTTAAATTAAACGAATCGATCTGCAAGGGACGTAATACAAAATGGGTTTTTAATTTTAACAGTTGCTATATCATTATGTTACGTTTATATCATTATTAATAAGACTAATTTTGAAGTGCACTGATTTTTTTTTCGACCCTTTTATCGTTCCACTGTTGGCACATAGGGCTCCTCTCAGAATGAGAGGGTTAAGGCCATAGTCGGCCACGCTGACCAAGTGCGGGTTGGCAGACTTCGCACGCCTTAGAAGATATTTTTTTTTGAGAACTCTAAGATGTGCAGGTTTGCTCACGATGTTTTCCTTCGCCGTTATAGCAAGTGATATTTAAACTTAAAATGCACATTTCTAAGAGGTGCGCACTAGTATTTGAACACGGTCGCCTGGAGTAAGAAGTCGAATTTTAAAACACTAGGCTATCACTGCTGGTGAACATGACACTATCACTGCAGAACACTGAATATAAATCACATTTAGTCTATAATTTTGACATGTTACTAAAAGTAAAAAGGAACCTAATTGTAACTGTTTAATATCTGAGGAAATGTATCGTTATGTTTTATATTCCTATGTATATTGAGAGATTGATACGCTAACGCCTGAAGTACGAGTGGCGAGAGAATAGATTTAGTAATCTTATTTTTATTTCGTCTTTAGTCACGTATTTAAAACGCTTTCCATAAGCAACTTGTTTCATATTTATACAAGTTCCGGATCGTAGCCAAGTAAATTACGTTTATTATGTGAACCATAATCAGAGTAAAACCTGAATTTAATTTCTGTCACATCAAGCTACTTTGACTAAATTCCTATTTCTATGGAATGTTAATTTTACTTAAACACAGTAAAAAAAAATCTATATTAAACAAAGAAACTTCGACATTCTATTGAGCTCCAAATATTCAAAACAAAACCCAATACATTTCGTCAAAATTTTTCAATGTTATTGAACCTTTCCTTATTTCAAGTTTAGCACATTTTCATTAATCTCCAAAATAAAATCCTTCAAAGCGATTCGCTTTGTCTTACCTTTATACTTACTCTTAACTGGAAATTCTGCCGATTGATGATCTGGAAAAGGTGTACCTAAAGCCATTGCCTTTGCAACAACCACAGGCCATCTTAAGAGTTGGGTTTAAATCTGTTCATCTTACCTTACAATGTCAAATTAAAATACGGTGTGTTGATTTTTATTTAGTGTACGTGTGTTTCCTTCCAGAAGCTTCCGCAGCTTGACTGTCAGTGATGTGTTCGCGGAACACCCTTTTATATATAGCCTCTCGAATGCGTCACAGCCTCTCGCGGATTCTCTAATCAAGAGCTTCGTCATGGATCGTAAGCGAAATCTTGGTACGATCAACATGCTCCACGAAGTCTGTTTGCTTTACCTTTATTTATTCAACACCACGAAGTGAGACTAAAATTAGCAACAGAAGACCGTATACCTTCTGATATGAAAGGTTTATTGTTTTAGTATTTACATATTTATTATACTTCATGTTTGTAGGGAATTACATTGGATGCGGTTGTGATTAAACCAAAGCATTTATATACATTAACTACTGCTACTTTATATAAATATTTAAACACATGCATATCTAAATAGACACAATGTTCAAAGCGAATAGAGACTTGTCTACATAGTTAATTTTATAAATAAAGTCTGAAAGATCTAAATAGTCGCGACGATAGTGCATTGGAATTCGAAAGGAAAAATCGGGAGATGTATCAAATGGGTTAAGTCGAAATTGGTTATAAACGTAATGTCAATTCTGTACTCAACGGAAATTTCAAATTGAGCTGTATTGGTGAACGCAGATAGCAACCGTTCAATTACTAAATTTAAAAAACAATAGGCTCACTCTTATCTTGGAAATTTTTAAGGCCAGCGACAATATTTCGCACAACGTTCGGTGGATCGTCCTGATAGATATGATTATATAGTTGTCATTAAACATAGTCAGCATCTCATTAAACGTAGTCATAGCTTACAGTTTCCTACCGGTTGCATTAAATACATTAAATGTCAACGAGACTAACTAACATTACTTAAAAATACTTAAAAACAAGATGGTAGCTCTACCATATTGTAGTTTTACCAATTCGGTGAAAAGAAAGATAAAGACATTTTGAGCTGCGTCTGAATTAGTTACAAACATTGGCTAAATATGTGTGTTTTTGTCTGAAACTCATGAAAGGTTCGTAACATGCAAAAGACGTAACATCACGTCTTTAATCCAGTACTGCCCAACCCGGGATTTGAACCCAGGATCTCCCGATCGACAGTCACGCTTGCAACCAACACGTTAACGAGGCAGTCAACATGCAAAGGGATTTTTAATCCTATTGTTATATTATAGTTAATTTACCTCTTCATATGGACTTTAAAACTTAAAACACTAGCAGAGAACAACACTAACCAAAGACATTAATAAAAACATGAAGTATTCCTTCCCAAGTATAGTTCTGATGCACTTATGAACCTCATAGCTGTATCGTTACTATCAGGTCGTCGACATAGCGCCATTATCGCAGAAGCTGCATACATATGCAAAGTTCCAGTTTATTAGATAATAGTTGAGCTAAAATTAGACTAGTATCATGACTACATATATGCAGAAAAACAACTATTGAGAGCCCGGCGCCACATCGCTTGCTAACGCATATTTTACGAATTGCTTTATACGCAAATACGCAACAAAACTGCACCTGGTCAGTGTGGCAGACTATGTCTTTACGTTTCTCGTTTGAACAGTAGTTCCGCAGGGAACTACAATACCGTTAATGGTTTGTTAACGTAAGACAAGAAGAAGGCACGGTTGATATGTCTGCCAAGCCGTATTTGGATATTATTTGACCGTGTTGAATGTGAAACGGAACCAATTGAACGACGACAACATTAATGATAACAATCGTGAAAATGCTGACGGTGATGGTGGTGGTGACGATAATGACGATGATGATGATAACCTGACGATGATGAACAAATGCATAATCAATAATAGGTGTAATAGTATGTTAAGTAACTTAGGCTTCCTCGGAAAAATAATTCGCTTTCATTTTTTACCGTGTATGTATCAAAAGCGGAAGCATCATCAGTCTATTGCAGTCCACTGCTGGACATAGGCCTTCCCTGAGGGGTTATACCCTTAATCCCTACGCTTGCTATGCGGACATGTGTCAATTTAGAGAATGTTAAATGTGTTTGAAATAAAAACTTATCAAGGATTAGTCACATTTAATCTAGTGAGAAGTACTACATTTCTGGATCCAATGAAATTTGCCAAAATTCAATAAAACAGACGATTTGTAAAATATTCTTATATGAGCGTCTTTTCACTCACATTCAAGAGGTCACTGGAACCTATATAGCTTTGTATACGATTTCAAATAAAACATAATTTGTTATTTATGTTGGTCCAGTAATTAATAACCTTTATCGCCGAACCGAGCTTTATGATTTCGAATCTCACCTAGAATAATGTTCTCATGACTATCACGAATATTTATTTTTAATATCATTGTACTAATTTACTGGAAAATCAATACTTGGTTCCTACCTCCTTCTCCTTGAAAGTGTCATCAGGCAGTAATCTGTTTGAAGAGTTCACTCGAAACTATTGTGGACAAGGGCTGCGATATCCAGTTTCAGGTTTTAAGCTATTTACCTCCCAGAATTTATTTGCTTATCTATGGCAAAAATACTACAACAAACTCATTACGTAATATTTTGTATGAACTTAAACGTTTTTCTTGAAACACTATGTAACTTATGTATTCTATCACGTTGCAACACAAATTATTTTATACAAATGCTCATAGTTAAAAACGGTGCAGTAATATCCACCAGCTCTTATAACAATTACGAAGACATACAATATTTATATACGTGCGATCGAAAACGAAGTGGTGTCAAACAAGTCTATTTTAAAGCCGCATCGTGATGCAAATAATATACATTCAGTCTAATTACCTTGTTATACTTTTATTATCTTTATTGGCTCGAACATTGGCTGCGCCTGTGCACTACAGGTGGGTATATGTATTATAATAGCGTACCATAACCATCAAAAAATCTGCAATCGAATTTTTTTTTAAATATTTAGAAAATCACTACTTGTAATATAGTCCTCATTAAAATAGTCTACGATAATTTTAACTGTTTGTCTGTTCGTATTATTGTTCGTCGTTTAAAAGCAACTGTTGTCGGGGTCTACATCTAGGTTTCTTTTCGTGGTGATAAATATTTCCATTTCGGTTGAATACAACGAAAAAAATATTGTTCCAGAAAGAATTATAACAAAACTAGAACTACTCTTGTTGATACTCCACGCCTGTATTTCGCCGAAGGGGTAGGCAGAAGAATATAGGACACCCATTTTTCACCAGTTATATTATAAAAGTATGTTCATAGTGAGCTTGTTTCAATTGTCTAGTTAATGGTAATATAAATTTATAATAATTTTATATAACGCATACAAAAGATAATTCTGAAAGTACAGCCAAGTTATCAGTTTTTTTTTTTTGAAACGCAAACTACGTAATTATGCATGCCACCTCATATTTAATGGTGTTTCTAGCTTCTGAACGAATTACATAAAATGTACCAGTAATTAATAATAAGTTACTGATACATTTTATCTAATTCGCTATTTCTTATTTTAAATTCTGCTTATTATTAATACAATTGTTGTATTAATAATAAGCAGAATTTAAAATAAGAATAAACTATAATTATTATATCGTGATGCCAAGTATCTCTATACGTTTAAATCTGACATGCTTCTGTATTCATAATTCTCTTCATACACACAAGCTGGTTTCGAAGACCTCTAATTTCTCCATCTACTATCATAAAA
This sequence comes from Jemadia suekentonmiller, assembly GCA_018245575.1. NCBI lineage: Eukaryota > Metazoa > Arthropoda > Insecta > Lepidoptera > Hesperiidae > Jemadia > Jemadia suekentonmiller. Next base: position 569 of record DWDU01000151.1, on the reverse strand, counting down.
GTAAATGCTATAAGAATTTATCTGATCGGTTAATCACGAAGAGATGTCTTGTATAAAACGTCTAGAACCCGCCTACAGTCAAAATATTCCACTAAATTGACGACCGCCAGTAGGTAAACTTGTGTGCAGAAAATATTTGCCAGAGGATCAGACCGATCCGGGGGGCATGATAACACCCGCGAACACTATTTGCGCAGTGTTTTACGTCGCAGCAGGATTTTTCAATTTACGTATATGAATGTAAATAAAGGTGACGCGACGCGATAATGGCGCCACCGGGAGGCCGTTCTATTCCGTGGCTTCTTCTTGTTTACATTGTCTGAACTGTTATATTCGACTAATCGGTTCTTTTTTTATTCCTTTTTCGTTTATTTTATTTATGTACAAACAGAAATAACGAAGGAACAGTTGTACAAAGGCATTGTGAAATCCATTCCATATTGAAATAGTTCCCGGTAGGCCTGCGCTGGTGGGAGAGATGTTTTAAATTTATTTGAAATAATGATAAAATTATGTAAATACACAAAATGTTAAATTATTATAATATATAAAAATAACGATATGTAAAT
>DWDU01000150.1:0-22969 GCA_018245575.1 Jemadia suekentonmiller | reverse complement strand
GGGTCGGGCACTACAAAAATGTTCTAATTTAGATTTTCTAATTTACTTTTCTAAATTAATCTTAACTGAAAATATTATCAATTATAGTTGAATTTTAACTATTGCTCGGCCACTATTACACATAAAATATAACAATAATATCAAAATGTAATCGAATATAACATTCCAATATAGCCTAATAGTGAAACATAATTTCGCTCTTTGCCTGATGGCGGGACCGTGTTACGTCAAATCCATAGACACATTAAGACGCGACCATAGACACATTTAGAACAATATAAAATTAAAAACAAAACAGTCGTTTAAAATAGACGTTAAATAAACAACGTTTGAAATAACTACGAAGAGTTATTTCCGGGACACAATTTGAAATATAAATAAATCGTTTTCAAATCACGTCTCCGTCCATTCATAATTTAAAAATAAAAGCGCCAAGTGATAGACGTCACAGCCAACTTTGCACCCATTTAAAACTAAAAGCATCGTCTAGCGGATCGCATTGAACGCGATATCGGAATGTTACCGCTTTTAAATATATATCAATAGAAGCTTTCCACGGCCTCAATCTGTTTTAATATACAGCGTGTATTTTTTTGTTCCAATTGAACAAAGCATATTTTTACATATTGGCACGCCAGATTCCTAACGCGGTAGAAATGGAACTGCCTAATATCTCTATTCTTATAGAATAGAGTACCATCATCATCAGGTTATTGCCGTCGAGTGTTGGACCCAGGGCTCCCTTGAGGAGCCATGCCCATTATCTCCACGTGGGAGTGTATGACACCTGTGCATACCCCATCGGAGAAATACAGGCAATGTATTATATTTTTCACAGGCTTGATGTTCTTTAACTTTAATCTTAATCTTCTAACACCTATTTCTTCTTTGTCCTATTTGATCAAGATACGTAATTATTATTAAATATTTTTAACCAAATACGAACTATATAAATTATAATATAACATAATGTATATTTCCTGTTTATTCCTCCAAGTAATTCCGTCTATCAGATTTACATTCAGGAGAAGTATCAAAAAAACTGCGCGCTGTACAACTCACCGATCAAAACTGTTTGGTCCAAACTTATTGAATATCACATACTCGATACGTATCTACTATCTTTTCAATTTCCGCTATTTGTATGACGCGCAGTTCAAATTGATCTTTGAGATTGCTGTACCGCGTTGTGTGCTCTTTTTTACGTCTCCATAAATAATAATATCTTGAGCCATCTCCACACCCGGCTCTCATCCCAAACTAGATATTAAGGCAGCTCGCGTTTGGTAACCAGACGACTAAGAAACGAAATATATTCATATAAATATATACTTATATACTTTAAATACAGTACACACCGGCAATTTTCACAATCATCATTACCCTAACTCAGTCCCTGCTGGACATAGGCCTTCCCCAGGGAGCGCCATCGCGCCGTCTTCGACTTGGCGCATCCAGCTTCTGCCTGCAGCCTTTCGCAGATCGTCATTCAATTTCCACAATGGTTACAGTACATTGCTATTTGGATATTATAGCGACGCGCGCGAACCATTATGGGGCAGACAGAGAACACCGGATGCCACATACCTTCATCCTTACAGAGTTGACACCACACAGGCATATCAAGTAAGAACATTTCATATCGATTTTTTTTCGCAAATAAATGAATGACAAAATATGTAGATATACGACGCGTGTGTTGGTGAATGCTAATTGAGGATCGAATGCTACGTAACCTGACCGAATAGGTCAGATACTGGCTGTCGGCATGGTTCAGATTACAATCAAATGTATAAAATTATATTGAAAGTTCTATAATGCTGATTCAATAAAGCTTGTGCTTGTATAGTGTATGGTTAGAAAAATTACGAGAACGCTGGTTACACGTAGTGTATATTTCGCACGCATCGTGTATATTTCGCACGCATCGTGTATATTTCGCACGGTGTGTTTTAAAGTGCGTGTTTATTTCCTCGAGTGCATAGCTGTTAGTACAATTTAGCAGACGAGATTAAACTCCATTAGCGCCCGATGCTCTCGACGCTCGAGTGGTAGTGTGCAGTGTTCAGCGAGCTGTCGACGTGGAAATGTTGGTGTAAGAAAATTTGTGAGTTACATAATATGAGAAATATTGCGCTCGTTTTTATTGTATTCAGATTGTTATTATAAATGTATCGTTACGCCGTGTCTTGTTCGGGGTAGCCAGAGAGCACCTATAGCCAACTACTTACTAGTTGGTGAGCCTAATGCTACTAGAAAATCTAGGTCAGAAAAATCCACTAGTGCCCGACCCGGGATTCGAACCCAGGGCCACTCGATCTGCAGTCGCGCTTGCAAGTAACAAGACCAACTAGGCAAAAAATATAGAGAAAATTAAAAAAAAACAAACAAAAAAACTTTTTTTCGTATTCGTCTCATCCTAACAAGATTTGTTATCGCCTGTATCAAAGTCTATAAAAAGACACGATCTTATATTCAATTGCAAATACTCCAGACACTTCTTCGTAAACGTTTGAGTTGATTTGCAAATGTGTCCTGAGGGCCGAGGATGGCTCGTAGGGCGCCGAAGCGTCAGAGATCCGGGTCAAGGGCTCAGTTCAGTTCAAAACATTTCCATATGGCAACGAGGAAAAATGACACGCCGTAAAAGTGCCCTTTACGTAAATACTAGAAAACATCGCCCTCCGACATGTTTATAAGCTGTATTTTTATTATAGCTTTGATAATAATTGAGTCAACGATGCTGTAAAAGTATTAAGATTTTAGAAATTTTTATTTAAATCCTCCGTTTTTCATGCTTAAAATTATAAACTAGTACAAGTTTACAGATAAAGAAAATAAACACTTGTCAATATATTTCTATAACAATTCCATTAATTTCACAAACAGTATCATTTATAACTGGTAACATATGATACAAGATTAGCTTTATCGAACATTTATTAAGACTATATTAACAGAAAGTTACCGTTAACACTTTCATATAATTAAAATAACGGCACACGTTTTAAACATTAATTTTAAATGGTATTTCATTATTTGTAAATGAATATTAATCTAAATTTATTGCAAAACCAGGTACGCCATAAAACACAAGTTAGAGTAAAGGAGTTTAGCTTACGTTTAATCTGATTATAATGATTAATAAATTGCGACACCACCTCATGAAAATACGCCACGAAAATACCGGAGTCCGGATTTGTGTCGGTGTGTGACAACAGGCTCACCACCTACTCCATAGTGGGACGTAAACGTAACTGGTGAAACGTGGGAGTGTTCTACACTCCTGTGGCTAACTCTTCGGGTATTACAGGCGTGATGTTACGTGTTATTAACACGTTGTACTTTACAGGTATCATCGACAAACCCAGGCCATAGCGTCGTCCGCACAGGGCGATGCAAGATAATTGATTTTAATTGTTAAATTCATGAATATTGATGTCCCTCATTACCCGCCTGTCGACAGTGATTGATGGCATCCTGCGGCGTATGATTTTATCTACGGCTTTGGCCATGTTGAATATTTTGTCAACCGTTCAATTTGATGTGTTGTATTGTTATTATTATATAGGTACAAGTAAGTACGCAGAACTGAAAAGAGCGACATATGACTCACTCAGCACTCCCTCCCTACCCCATAAGGGAGCTGGCGTGATGATAAAATAATAATATTATCAGGCCAGATCCATTACGGTGTAGGCAGAGAGCACTAAGACCTACATATGTTTATCCTTAGTGATCCACGTTTTATATATATACCTATACACAATTAAATTCAAAATGGTGTAAATTTTGCAATATTTGTATGTTTCAGTGACAATTACCGCTTAAGTACCGAGTTTTTAAGTAAAATCACAAGCAGTATCGGTAAACTAGAAAGCAATAATTGTAATATGATTGTAAGTATACCCACCTTACAAACTTTGAAATTTACTTCAGTAACAGCATACATCATCATTAGCCTATTGCAGCCCACTGCTGGACATAGACCTCCCCTGAGGGGTTGTACCCATAATCCCCACGCTGGACATGCGGGTTAGGGACGACAGCAAACAATTACCTGTAAATAAAATATAATTATGTTACCAAAACGTTAAATATAACGTAATAAGTTACCAGCGACGCTAACAAAATTAGTTACACAATGAAATGTTATTATTCTCTTGTAAAATTGAAAACACAATATCGTCTTTTAACAATATTCTTGTAAGCAAGCAAGTACCTTTTTCCATTTAACATTAAATACACATAGCATTTTATCTAAGACTGCGAGAAACGTTTTATGAGCGCGCTCCGGCGAGCTGTGGTGTGATATAAAATATTTAAATTAAAATATGAGCGAAAACTAAATTTTGAAAGCGAAATCGTTTTATGGAAATATACGTTCATTATACAGATTGCCTCGTTTGTCAAGCGGCTGCAAACGCGATGGCTGATCGTGAGACCCCGCGTTCGAATCCTGTGTCGATTATTCTCGTATTTTTCAAATTTATCGAACAAATCCAAAGTGGGAGACAATTATGCCTAAAAATTATTGCCAAAATTATTATACAATTATGCCTGTTCACAAACATATTTGTCTTTTTTTTTTCATAATGAGCGAAGAATAAAAAAATATTCCTTACCTATGTTTTCAAAGTAATTTATCAGAAATTAGGCAGTGTTGAGTTTAAATGAACTTAATGAAACAAAAATTACGACACGGCGCAGGCGGTATTTTGTAGTGCCCAACCGGGAACTGAACCCAGGACCACCCGATCGGCAGTCGCACTTGCAACCAACACGACCAACGAGGCAGGCAAATTATGCCTATATTTGATTAGATCAGCGTTTAAACGAGAAATGTTTCATCGTTCAGCAAATATTGAAATTGTGTAAGTTGAACTCAAACAACAGTTCCGTGATTAGCGTCCTGTCTCGCTAGGCCGCTGTTTGTTTAGGCCCTGCCAACAAAATATCTTCAGCGCTCGCCCCTCTCGCTTGATGTACCCTTGCTTGCGCGATGTGATTACTGTATACTCTGTCATGAAGAACTCTATTGATGATAATTTATTGAATATAGTTCTTCACAAAAACGCACATTCCCTATCCACTGCATACCACTGCTAGGAATTTCGATAAAAAAAAAACGGTAAAAAGTATAATTGTTTCATGTTTCATGTAAGTATAGTAAAGAATACCAGATATAAAAAATTATACTCTGTGACACATCTATGTAGTTTAATTCTCCATATATGTAATTCGACCGGAATTGCTTAATACGGCAAGCGTAAGATGGGTAACCGTATGCACCAACTGCGGCCTTAGCACACATACTGTCCACCGACAGACGTTGCAAGCTGTACCTACTGAATACTAATGCTGTCGAGATTCTCTGAACGCACGCTACTCAGACGCACGCGGACGAAGAGCATAAAGATACAGCAGGCGAGCTATAAGTGCGCATGTACGTGAAAATGTCGCGTCGATAGAAAGAGAAAGAAAGAAAATAGTTTGATATACGTCTCTCTTTAATGACGCCTGCAAATTATATAATCGTATTTCATTGGTTTCTTCATTCATTGATACGCGAAGTTGCTGCTGTTTCCCTGCTGTGCATGCGTCTTTGAAGAGAATAACGAGCACCAAATTCATTGTTTTTCTCTCTCTATCAATTAAATAACTTTTTGCTTGGCTCGCCTGTTCTACGTATATAATACCTCTATATCGAAGAGATCTGAGACTTTATGGCGCCCGCAATATTGATATCTGCCGTGTTTTGATTAATAATTCATACGCTGTGTATTATTCTTACGTTGGCAGTATTGTCACGGTGTTCTTATATGCCTCACATTGATCTCTGTTGACAAGTTTTTATTAATAGTTCACATTCCGTGTAATTTTCTTACGTTACCGAATAGTCAATAATTCACGTTTCAACCGTTGTTCTTACTATGGTTACACCTTTCGTGATTATTTCAATATGCAAGACATATATTTTGTTAATAATTAACATTCTATTTATTATTGTTACATTGGCAGTATAGTCACGATTTGTTTAATATGCAACACAGTAATATCTGTTGGTAAGTGTTTATTAAATTAACATTCCGACTATTATTCTTAAGTTGGTGACATCTGTTATGATTATTTTATTATGCAAGGCAAGTTGATATCCCGCGTATTATTGTTATGTTGGCAATATTCTTCCATGGCATTTTTAATATGCGACAGATTAATGTCTATTGCCAACTGTCATTAACAATTAATAATCAACGTATTCTTTTTTCATTCATTATTATTGTTCGTTATTATGGTTTTTTAAATGTGTTTCTGTTTTATGTTCTCGGACAGTGCTTCAACCGGCCAGCAATGTTCGTTCACTTTACATAATCTGTTTCTACAATGAAAACAATTTATATTTTAAACAATTTGTTATAACTATTTCGATGTAATAATATAGATGTTTGTTATTAATATCGCTCCCTATATCAAATGGGAACGGAAAATTATACGTCCAGTCCGAATTGGGAATAATATTTGCACGCATTTCCAATATGAACGAATGTTTGCCAGCTACGGAACGTTCGAAATACTAAATTACTACGAGCCCATTTACATAGTAACCAAAGTCTGTAAATTTAATACAGAAATGTGATGTAGTGATGTGACGATGTGATGTAATGATGTGATGTGATGATTTGATGTGAAGATATGTGATGTGATGTGATATACTGTGATAACTAATTGCCTAAACCAATTTTATTTTGTCTACGCCGAATAGAATTATAGTCCACTGAACATCACACAAAATACATGAGTGCTTTGTATATATCCAAACTTGTTTATTTCTGCTAACAAAACCATAACAAAGTGATCGCAAATTTGTTAACAAAAGTCCGTCGGACTCGAATCTCAGTTTATTAACACGTGGATAAATTTTAATGAGACCACAGTGCAACGTAATTAAAACAAATGGTTGCCGTGAAATTTTCACACTGAAAATTGAATTATCACGGGTCCTGGCTGACCGTACATGTCATTAATTAAAAATATATACTCGAACGTGAAAATGTCACGAATAATGTATACTTTTGTATCTGTGCAAACAATATAGTGAAAAAGTTTAAATTTCGAACAACTGACTTGACCAAATATGTTAGATACTGAGTGATGAGTGAGTCATAGTCTCGGAAAACGGCCCGAATGTATGATTATAATAAAGAATGTGGAAACAGCAGATCAGCACACAAGGGTAGAGTTATTTTTTTTAATTAATTATTTATTTTGTTATAATATAGCGATTATCTCTTGCTGTCTAAAGATGAATAATATTTATAACACAATCTTAACATATCAAACATCAGAACGTATCCCGGCTGGATCATTCTTAGATATATGTATATAGGTACGTAGGTACCATTTAAAATGTGTTCATAGGCACGCTCGCGGCCCATACAAGGTACAGTATTATACAATAACAGTGACGCGCTAATTGTGTTCCGAGAATCGCCAGATGCGATCTAGTAGGTAATCGGCAGCCTTTCCTGTCACGCTCGCGGTACACACAATAATTGTCGTTGTTACTCATTATAACGTATACCTACACACATTAGACAATTGTAAATGTTAGCTGAATTGTGCATACCCAGTGTGACTGAGTATGGCCTTAACTTGTCCAGATGTACGGCTGATGTACCGGGATGTGAAAATAAAATGGTTGATAATGATGGTGATGGTGATGATGCTAGTGACGATGGTGATGGTAGTGGTGGTGGTGATGGTGGTGATGGGGGTGAGTATCACGATGATGAAAGTTTTTTTTTGTGTCTATGATTATAAAGTATGCAGGTTGTCTCAGGACGCTTTTCAGCATTACAGCAAGTGACATTAAATCATAAAACCCACTTTTTTAAAATGTGCGCGTCAGTATTCGAACACCGTACCCTCTCATTGAAAGGTTGACCCAATATGCTACCATCCATTCAACTTTCAAAACGTATTAAATTAATACATATTTAATTTAATTCTCACATCCTGATCTAGCTCTATATTGCACCCTTCGAGCCAAATCTGAATTTTCGTTAAGCGCACATTCGCACCCGAGATCGGAATGCCAGGCAAATAAAAAGTCACTATAAAAAGAAGCTAATTTACATAAAATTCCTCGAGGGCCTTAAAGGAATGCACATATAAATAGATATATACATATATGTAGAGGAATTTCGGCAAGCCTCGGCCGATGGGAGGTATCAGATTAAGTCTGTATTGTATATGAAATGTGCGCCGCACCAACCTGACAGGGGTTGTTTTAATTTAATTCAAAGGATAAGCCGCCGCGCGAACGAGAAAATAAATCATTCGCAGATAATGACGAGTGATAATTCACGCCTCGGTGACCGGACCCTGGTGGCGTCGGACTCTATACCCGCGTAACTAGTCTGTACAGCCTTATAAAGTATACAGGAGTTACGTTGGGAGAGCAAATTTGTAACTCTATATAGAGTCGTACTTCAGTTCAGGGTAAACTATGCAGTTTACTTTGAATAATACTATTGCTATTACATCGTCAGTTTAAGTCGCTTCTTCACCTCTTACCGTCACTTCGATTCGCTACAGATATGATATGATTCTTTTAAATTACTAGATAAGTTAACTGCAAACGATTATACAACCGCTAGTGCTCTCAAACGAATTCTGTCACTCTCCGTTCCCGATTGACGGAATGACCTTTCTTAATCCGCCATTCGTACAGTCAAGAACGAAACACAAATCTGCGACACAATCTGTTAAGTAAACCATGAATGCTATTTCAAGTTGAAATGATTGTGCTGTTCGTGGTGGTGTCGTCAGATATGTCGGCGGACGGTGTTATCCCTTGTGTCCGACGCTCGGCTGTTTGTTTAGGGCGTACGCCCAGCATTCACGTTGGCTGTGATCTCGTATTCAGACGTCAACATTAACTTGTAGCATTGTCTACTATTGTATATATACAATAGTAGACATATACGGTATACCGTTGACTGCTTAAAATGTTATATCTATTTATTTCCATGGACATGCGTGGTTTGTGAGCCCGCGTTGCTATAACACCGGCTTTCTACAGACCTACTTTGGCCGGCTTCATCGTTATCATGATCAGTCTATTGCAGTCCACTGTTGGGCATATACCTCATATGTGGGGTTATGACCATTAACCCCACGGATCGCACCATCCACGTTGCTGGCCACAAGCGGGCAGGGCATGTAGGTAACTGTTTTGTAAGTTACGATTGAAAGCAATGTTACATTTAACATTGTCAAACGACCTCACTGAGTTAAGAAATATCATAATGACAAATAATGTTATTACCTCAGTGTTATTCTTCGACCACATCCGAAATATTAAGCGTACACTCTTGTTATGTGATTTTCCAAATATTACTACATTATATATACAAGCTTCAGGTGGCACCACGATAGTTGGTGTGGAATAATTTTTACAAATACATATTAAGATGACAATAACGAACTAATTAATTTTTTCCACTAATTTAGTATGTATAAGATTTATTCTAAACTAAATACTTAATAATATACTTTATAATGAAAGCAAAATATGAATACTTCAAAAAAAAGAAAAGAAAAGAGAGAGATGAATGTCCAAGAAGCAAGAGAGGTCAGTAAAAATACACCTATTGGACACTTGGTCCTTTCTGCCTACTCCGAAAATAACCTAGCGTGATGATGCAATAACATCTTTACTTTACTTTAGATCACAATAAAACATATCATTAAACTAAACAACCTTCTAGCGATATGGCATTCCAATATGATTAAGGTTTATAGGCAATATCGTAAGTAGTTTTCCAATAATAAATATTACAGACGAAACGACTTTATTCGTAACTAAACCTGCGGCGAGATCGCGAAGTTATATCGCCACTGCGAAAAGAAAAATAAAAAAATATTACCAATAAAATCTGGCTTCATTGCGAACACAAAACGACAAATGTTTAAGGTAGGGAGAGCTATAATATACATATATTTTAGCAAGGCATATAACGATATACTCGTATTTTCCATAGTAACGATCGAGCGCCCGTACACGTAGCTATAATATGTATCGCTTCGGCTAAATATATGAACAGATATACCGAAACATATCTCGGTATAGCAATGCACATAGTACGCAGATAAAAACCGCAAACATATATTATGGCATAGCTATCTCTTTTGCTAGTTTGCTATATTACATTATAGCACAGTATATTACTGTATCTTATAGCTCCACCTGCGGCAACGTTTATACTGAAGGAGTCACAAAATGGCCGTCGTAAAGATATGCCTCACTGATTGCTGAGCGTTTCGGTGGGCCACTTGATTAGTGAAGACCCAAAGATAATTAAGACACAAAAGGTTACTGCTCTCAGTGGGTGGGATCTTTGAGAATGACCCACATACATATATACTTATATAATTGTTAAGTTGCATAGAACGCTTCGCAGATGAAGCGACTGGAGGTGAAATCAAGCTACAAGGCTGAATTTTTGTTGTTCATTCGTAAATCTTTGTGCTCACAGAGCTTACGACGTTATCGCTCTCGTTATAAACGTGAAACTTGCTTGGATCGATCATCAAAACATTTATGTATCTATATACTAGGTAGGTGTATTATTTTATAATTATACAGTATATATTATTTTGATATACATTTCTAAGCTATATTAGTTTTAACCCACGCTTGGTACATATACTTTTTAATTTGGTCATTTTTCTTTATTTATGACATCCACCAAAATTTTCTATATTAACCAAAGATAGATGATAAAGAATGCAACTAGTCATTAAATCTATCCATGATGCACTGAATAACGACTAAGTCACAAAATACATATCTCGTATATACAATTATTAGACAAACCTTCCATATGACCGCAATCAACTAACTTTTGAGGCAATCTTCTTTCGTCCGAAATTCGCTTTTATAAGGAAAATATAACGCAATCGGATTAACAGTAATATCTTTTATGGGAACAATAATATCGTTCAAGGGAAAATCGTCTGGACACCGTGCTTTCAAAGGGAAACAATGGGGTGGCCGCGCCCTTTCCGCGCGATTACCCTCTGCCGTGTACTGCGCCATAGAGCCATATCTTGATCTTCAGATTATATGTCAGTGGAATTCACGATACAATAATAATATACTAACACACAATCACGCCTGTGATTCTCCGAAGGATAGGCGGTGGACTGTGGTACCTACTTTTCACCAGTTACACGTTCCAGGTGTTCAGAGGTGAGAAATAATAATTGTTATTATTTTTATTATTATATCATAATGCCAGGTTCCTAACAGTGTGGGCAGAAATCAGTTGAATTAATACATGTTGTTTTACCTATTCCATAGTGGGACGTAAACGTAACTGGTGAAACATGGGAGTGTTCTACACTCCTCTGCCTACCTCTTCGGGGATTACAGGTGTGATGTTATATTTCTCAAAATATTAACATCTAGGCTCACCCATTGTTTTATGGTACAATATGTAATTACAACATTACAACACATTGTCTTATGTCTGTTCATAGTTCACAAGTGCCAAACACAGGTGATGATATTCAGCACCATGAAGCGAGAGAGAGAGAAGCGAGCACCATGAGAAGCTGTGCTATGCAATCCCCAATGTGTATGCCCAGCTCGGGGATTATAGTAATAACGCCTCAAGGAAGGGCTGTGTCTAACAAAGAACTGCAATATGCTGATGATGAGAGTGGTGATAAATTCAAAAACGCAACTGTACCCTAACAGGGGATGAAAAAAGACCTATCGACAGATATACTTACAACCACTTGACCAACAAGGCTAAATATAATAAACAATAGAAAAATATTATGTACAAAATTTAAAGTCAAGTAAATTAGATATTGGTGGTATTGATTAATCACAATTGTTTAAGTTATCATGAAGTTATCTAATTATACAGCTATTTTACATCAACAATGCCTATCATTAGAAATGTACACAAATTAAACAGGCAGTGGTATTAATTTCATATAGGCTTGGCAAATGTAATATGTGCCATTACTAATGAATTATGTGGTCTTAATAACACTTGATGTTGCCATCATTAAAATGGTGATTGGGAAACAATAATACTATTAATAGTTATGCAAGCAAATTTATAAGTACATTATGTATGTAGCATGGTACAGATAATAAAATGGGGCACAAAAGAAATGAATTATCTGTGATGCCTTTGTTTAATATACATTATACCAAGCATGTTGACATTCAGACCTTGGACCAAAAGGATTGTTAACAAAGAGTTCCTTTGTTCACAAAATATTATCACACAACAATTCAACATGACTAGTCACGATTTATAGATCCCTTAACGGACGGTCTATGTTCTACCTATTGGTCGTCAATTTAGGAAAAAGTATAGCTCAATTAAAAGTAGGTAGTTGCAACTATTTTTATAAATAATCTTCCGAAAACGAACAATTCAAATTTCAATCGTAATTACGGACATAGAACGTGTTTAAATTGTATTTAATTAGGTCACTGGAACAGTTTAATATGGAATTTTATACACATTAACAAATTAATAAAGTATACATACTCTTTAATATTAAACGAATATCCTAAAGAAATAATAGAACGAATCGTTTAACATAAAATCAAATGAGGAAGCAAGTTTTAGCTTTCAGACGTTGCAAAATGACCTTCTACAACTACTTTTAGATAAAATTGCGATACAAAGGCTTTATGCCACATAAATTAAATTTAATCTTTTCAATGATTTTTTTACTTACCGTTTCCTCACTGGAATTATGAGGCACTACAGCATGTACACAGACTTGAGTTTATCTGTTCAATTTACACACATCACACTACAGTAAGTGCGACGTAATAAATCGCTATAAACGCAATGCATTCGTCGTGAAGTTTGACAATACCACAAATCGATTATTTTCCTACTCAGCTTAAATTTTAAACAAACTTATTCTTTCACATTTAGTTCATCAAATGACACTATTTCAAGGTAACTGACACTGTTCAATTTCGATGCATAATGATTTTCACAAATTTTTCAAACACTTGGAACAAAAACAGCTGGCTGATACAACGCGTGTTTTTTTTCCACAATGCTGTGTCTTGTGGAAGTGGAATGGAATAGAATTACGCGTACAGAGAACAACAAAAAAGTAATGATGTACGAAAACCGATATTTATCGCCATTTTCCGGTATAATATCAGATGGATGTTTAAATTAAAATTAAATTGTCCATATTCATATAACTTATGTATATTACAAACGTATATATTGTTTTTAAAGCTTTCAACGTTTATATTATAATAATTTCCAAACTTCAGGTATTTCACAATAGGAGCTCCATGCTAGTACATACATATCTAAAACATGAGAACTAAGATATCGAGTAGTGTGTATATTTAAATCATTTTATAAATAAATTTCTTTGACTTTAAAATAGACATACAGTTCATTCGCATTGTTATGTTTAACAAGGAATTAAGAACCCACATAAAGTACTGCATTACTGAAATGCTGCATAGCCTGCACATCAATATCAGCGTGTACTCTTGATTTCAAATAGAAACGTGTGTTGCAAGGCATCAACAACTTATATACATTCTTATGGAGTCTGAAGTTTGCAATAAGCATTGCTCTGAGGCACCTTTAAAATTGTTAGCTATCAAAGTTTTTGAACCTCAATTTGTAGAAAAGGCAAATTCTATCAACCACGAATAGTATTATGGCAGCCAAGCACTTTCCTTCGTATAAGTTTTCTTCCCCACAAGTGTTAACCGTAATAACCAGGACGTAAGGAACCATCTAGAAAAGCGGAATACGAAAATGCATAATAGAACTTATCGACTACATAAATAGCTAAACTTCTTTCTTCAAATATTTGGCAACAGCGTACCGCTTCTGTTTTGATAGACTTAGAATGGTCCAATATCACACCGCGTAATCACTACATTCATAACGTAGTTAATTAAGCTCCCATTTTTATATACATTTATGATTATAAGAATACATTGATAACAGGGTGCTTGTCTAAAAGTGGCCGCAAGTAATATTAATTAAACGATTGTTAAATAATTGTCGGAAAAAAATTCGTTCATGTGTTATTAAAATAAAACATGATCCACGTGATAGCAGTGTATCTAATGAATTCGAAAAGCGATGGATACCGTCGCCCGTTCGGCCGCAACTACTTCGCAGCCAAGTGTAAACAGGTAATATTTTTGTGTACTATTACGTTCATGACATACATACATGTGTTATATATTGAAACTATTATGTTTAATATGATGATATACCGCCTGTGAAAAAATGGCCGCAATTTTGGGTTGCGAGCGGTTATAAACGGGAGGTATCTAAGATAATTTACGAGTTTATAGATGGAGTTCTCAGCGCAAATAATAATAGGAACGATTTTACAGATGCTTTAAACTTATAATTAAGACATTCAACGTAACATCACGCCTGTAATCCCCGAAGAGGTACGCAGAGGAATGTAGAATACTCACACCTTTCACCAGTTACGTTTACCTCAAGCTATGGAGTATGTGGTGAGCCTATTGCCATACATGGGGCGCACATCTAGACTCCAAACCGCTAAAAGAAAATCTAAATTAGCAAAGTTTTGTAGTACCCGACCAGGGAATTGAACCCAGGACCTCACGATCGGCAGTCGCTATTGTAACCAAGACCAATGAGGAAGTCAAGGAAGTCTGGAAGTTATACATCTAATATTTTAAATTAAAGCGTTTATGGTACCTCTATAAATTAAAGGTAAATTCTGCCTTTTATTGTTATAACAGAAGTCGATAGATTAAACCCATAAAATTATAGTACGCTATAGATTAAAAGGAAAGAAGTCTACGGAACCATACTGCAATTTTTAACATCGATTTTGGCGCGGAAGAAACCTCGGATAACCGATAGTACCTATTTTGTGTCGTTGTCTTCATGTCAAATGTGAGGCTAAAGAAGCGTGGAGGACTCAGATTAAATAATCAATCCGATTTGTCTTATCCTCTGAGTCAGAATCCGGGTGCGCCCTTGCATCAGATGTAATAAAGGAATAATAAAGGTATTAGAGCAATGACAATTTAAAATAAGAGCAAGTAGGACTTAATCAAAACATACTGCCGATACCAATGGATGGAGATATTCACGTTAGAATTTTATAGCACGGTGGAATTTATTTAATTAACTGAAAATGTTGTCAATTAAAATAAACTGAAATAAAATATATAAAGTTATACATATTCCCAATCGTTTATTTGGTGTATTCGTAAATTTCAACTACAAGATAATCTTATTAGTATCATCATATCAATTCTTCAAGAACACTACTTAATTCTTCGTCTGCAGACAAACACAGATTCTTTAAAATGTCCGATGGAGATGGTACACTTTTATCAACGACTGGCAAAGATTCAATCAGTTCATCTATGTTGGATTCAATATTATTTACGTTGTTATTCATTCCAAAAACATCGCGGCTTACTGCTTGGGGTGAATAGCTGGGATTGGGCCCACTGTCATCGTTATTAACTTTGAAAGTTTCAGCTATTATGTTAAAATGATCAGATTCCATATCTTCCAGTGATATTTTAGCACCTGTTCTAACTAATTCAGCGTTTGCTTCAGATATTTCTGCATATGTGACATCTTTAGCATGTTTGTTTCCTGTAATTTTAGATGCATCTTCAGAGTCCGTGTGTTTCTTTTTAAGTTTCTCCACCAGATCTCCTGTCTTCCTGATCACCGTGCCGGGTGGCTGAGCTAAGCATTTGTGAGTTCTTTGGGAAACCTGCGAAATACAATCAGATACGTTCTAGCGATATTTATGTCCGCACATATATTTTAAAGTGCGCTTCTTGTGCGACCTTACCTTGTATCTAAAACTTTTGTTGCACGCTGTACATTTGTACGGCATTGCACCGGTGTGTATGCGCCGATGCACTAAATAGGAAACTCTCTGTCTAAAACACTTGCCTGCGAACAACCGAACAGAATCAGCAAGTAACAAGCGCTGGATCCCTAGATTAAAATCTGCACGTATGAGAAAATTAGAGAAGTGTGTTTTTACGGGTAATGTTTACGGGTTAAGTTTTAATATGAAGAAACATCGTATCTGATTTGATCGAATATATTAAAAAATTTAAAACCACATTAGCCACATTTTACTACATACCTATTTTAGAACTGTAAGTAAATTATCTCTTTTATACAACTTGAATTAACTATCCATTGACTAACTTATTTATTTAATCAATTTGATAAAGGGGTAAATCACAATTTTATATATTAAATCATCGTTACAATCACGTTGCGGACCGTGACGTTAATATTTTGGATACTTTCGTCATTACTAGTGAAAACAAATTAATATCTTTATACAGCGGTAGCCTCAAATTACTTTATTAAAATTAAATTTAAAATATACGCATCTCATCTAAAACCTAATAATTTATCAAGCAAAAACAAATAAGCACGACGTTTCCGAGCATTATATTTTGGCTTCTACCACTAATTATTTTATGGATCGCAAGTTATTCAAATTAATCAGATCTTTCTAACCAACCAAAAATTTCTGGTAGCTAAGTTTCATAAAAAAAATTGGGAGTTGGGGATAAGATTGCCTCGTACTAGCTCCAGGTGTGGTTCACGTCTTGGTCTACTGTGGCATACAACGAACATGCCACATTACATCATCACCATCAACCTATTGCAGTCTACTGCTTAGGACCACGGATTACAGCGCTCTTGAACATAATCACTGTAAGGAATGACGTCGTTATTTGTCTGGATGAATACACGAAAATTATTGGAAATTGCAGAATAGGTGATCAATATTTACCGCAAGTTTCACAGGAGAATGGTTTTTCTCCGGTATGGATGCGTTGATGGTTGTGCAATGTCGACAGTTCTTTAAAAGCTCTCCCGCAAAAAGTACACGTATGTGGCTTCTCGTCGTTATGATACAACAGGTGCTTGTGATAAGATTGCTGAAATGTGAACGTCTTGTTGCACTGTGTACACGCGTATGGAGTTTCGCCTGAAAGGAAAATTAATTTTAATTAATCTAAATACTAATTGAACCACTAGACTTAATAGAATATATATTAATGAGCCTGTTTATTTACCAATTAGCAATGAAGCAGTCTGCGTAATACGAAGTTGTTAACATGTGAATTCTTCCTACGATATTAATTTTGATGATTGCGATATGGCTGAAATATGATTGGACTGTGATAAACAACAGTTTCTGTATTAGATTCCGTTAGTATAAATTACCTCAAAAGAAACACCAATTGTTTTAACCTGTATGAAGACGTTTATGTTTCTTCAAGAAGTATTTTGTCGTGAAGCATTTACGGCACACATCACATTGCCATTGCTTACCGTCATTCCTATCTGGAATGATTGGCGTTTCTTCAAGCTGATTTGCAGTTTTATCTGTCGTACTATTATTTTCATTACCATCTGTTGCATTGTTAGAGGCAAATCCGAAATGAGCCACTCGCAAATGAACCATCAATGATCCTCTCATTTTGAAATTTTTTGGACAAAGGTGACAATTATACCGAGTAAAAGTTTGCTCTGATTTGTCGTCAATGTTATGTATTAGGCATTTATGCATTTTTAATATGTCAGCGTCTACAAACTGTAAGCCACAAATATTACATTTGTTATTCAATTGTATCTTGATTGGTTCATTTTTTATTGCCGACATATATAACGAGTTTCCATTGGGGAGACGGCCATCAATTGACCCACTTGATATATCTATTACGGGCATTGTATTTAGAGCGATCACCGGTAGTTTTGGATAAATCTTTACGTACTTTACGGGCGCTTTAGCAGGCTGGGACGGCATAGTTTTATTTTTAGTTGTCGTTGTTTTGGTCTTCTTTTGCTGTTGCTCTACAACGCAAACACTTTCAGGTTTTGTTTGAGGGTTTTTGTCACCATTTTCTAGTTTTTCGGAAAATCTTTTCGCTGCTAATATTTTCACATGGCTGAATAAATGTATGGTAAGTTTGTCCAATCCAGACAATTCTTCTTGACATACGGGACAGAGTATTATGTTTGTTGAAACATATATTAATCTATCTTTTAAAGTTTGCGCGGAATCAAAAACTCCTGTATGCAGGCATATTGGACACGGTAACGATGCTGCATCGGCACTCATTGATATTTATGTTAAAAAAAGTTAAAAACGAATTTGTAGTACGCTTCCGCGGCAGCGTGGAGCTAAACTGCCAATGGGTTATTTTAGGAGGACTATGTTTATTCTTTTGGCCGCATTTCAAGATATTTCTCGTCACAAGCTACACTCATGTAAAATTTTTAAAAATATTGTCATTTTTCCCCATAATAAACATCTTTAAAAATTATAAAAAAGTACACACAATGCACGTTTAAAGTTTAATTAGATTGCGGCTATCTTCCTACTTACAAATTAATTATAACGTAAGATTGATTGATACAATTGATTGACCTTGCAATACATATATTGATAGATACTTCCTACGGCTACTTAATAAGTATGAGTATCGTATTGGATCATTGATATAAATAAACTAGGGGTACAAATTAAAACAATTACAAAATTATCTAAGAAGCACAATATATTTAGGAAACAAAATAGTAATAATTTTTCGGTAAAATTAATAGTTATACCTAATATATATTGATAACTATAATTTCATGAAGAGTCGAACCGAACGAAAGCCGGAAGAATAAAACCGGAACTGACCAAATCTGAAAGTAAGTAAAATTCCGGTTTTCAAAACTATTAATAATCTGTTCCAACATTGCGAATGCGAATGTTTTGTTTATTTAGAATTTTTGAAAATATGGCGCTTAATATTTTCATAGATATTTTTTGAGTTCGATCAAACTAATTGTTGTCGCTGTAGTTACGTCGGAACACTTACTATTTAACTAGTTCCTTTGAGACGGTATAGTAAATAATTTCAAAATGGGTGATCATAATACCCAAGTTCCAGGCTACATGGCTCAACTTTTAGAGGAATTAGGATGGAATCAGGGAACTCGAATTCCATTGGCAAACCCAAATAACCAAGCCTTAGAAACGCTCTTGATTTCTAGGTACCTCTTTATCTTGCTACTTTTTAGTTATTACTGTATCCAATTGCTCTGTTATGTACTGATATATTGCAGTATGTACTTATTTTACTATTACTTCTAGACAAAATGAGATTCAAAGCTTAAAAGAAGCTTTGATTACTCAGAACCAAAAGCGAACTGATCTCAATAAGTACAAAGACCATGTCCATACAGAATATCAAGAAAATACGGTAAGTAAATTTGTAACTTAATAAATCCACATTTAATTAATTGTGTTAACACCAACTCATTTATAACTGCCTCAATGATCGTGTTAGTTGTAAGGGCGACTGCCGATCGGGAGGTCCTGGGTTCAAATCCTGAGAAGGGCAGATGTTTATTTGAAAATGCTCTAGACTTTTTGTCTTTGATATATGTACATATATACAGTTCATTCATTAGGATCACCAACACCCTTTTCTTGTTCACTGCAGGACATGGGCCTCTAATAGCACATCACAGACCTTGGTCTTCAACTCTTCGTATTCTACCACTGCAAGCAACTTGGCTTAAAGATGTCCTAAAAAAATCCATTGCCTCTTGACTCAGTGTAGCACAGATATGAACTACATTTAATCATTAATCCCTCAATAGCATAGTTCCTCACATAGTGTACTAATATGTTAGAATATTTTACTAGTCAACCACATTTTGAGATATGTGATAATATAAGTAATCTGACACACAGTATTATACATGGTGATGTGCAGATGTTTTATGTAGTTTAAATGAAATGTGTGTATGATAAGATTGTGTTAGGTTTCTCATTGTCAGCATATGATGTGTTCATTTGATACATAACTTAGTTGTCTTTGGTACTATATTTAAATTTCATGCCATATATATTATATTACATTTTACTATGGCAGTAAAATCGATATATTGTCTTCAATACAATACATTTATTACTTGTAACACCAATTTATATCTGTGGTTTTCCTAAATGGTGAATGTGTTAAAGAAAACCATATATGAACATCAACACCTTGTATGTTGTTGACAAATCACTTGTGGATATTGTTTGCTCTATCTATCTGCTAAGGACCGAAAATACTTCTAAGAGTCTTATTCAGTAAAAGCTCCTGCACTGATTTGCTGTACTATCAAGCTATAATCATAATTCAAATAAAAAGTGGGACATGAACGTAACTGGTGAAACGTGGGAGTGTTCTACACTCCTCTGCCTACCTCTTTGGGGATTACCGGCGTGATGTTACGTTTACGTTTCAAACAAAAAGTATGATGTAAAAAATTCCAGCAAATAAGTTATTTTTTTGTACATCTGGAACTCTATCATTATCTGTTAATGTTGAACCTGAAATGTGGTTTGCAAATAATGTAATGAATTTAAGCAAAGAGTGTACTGTATTTAAAAAGTGATTGGTACTTAAGCTCTTGTAAATATTTTATTATAATTTCCAGCGTCTGCTATTTGCTCACAAGCAGCAGCTGGAACAGGAGGTGAAACTGAAGCAGCTGTCCTGCAATGAGGCTGACCGGCTCGACAGGGATGTGCTCGACTGCAACAAGGAGGCTGGCACTAGGAATACCAGAATTGATAGGGTGCAAAGTAATAATTAGCTTTAGTCACTTGTCTTTATGATAACCAGGCTTTCTTCATTGTTTCTTATGGATTTAATAAAAAATGAAAAATAAGAAAGATTTAATAAAAAATTGAAAAGACATTTCTTATTTTTTATTGTGCCTTGTGCCTTGGTTTATTTAAATTAGTTTTTCTTTTGTGTGAGATTCTTAATTAAATTATTATCAGTAATTATATAAACATTAGGCATATACAGAAATTGATAAGAAAACTACTAAAGGTGCAAAATGCAATTGTACTGCATATTTCTGAAAACAACTCTATAAACCCCTGCTATTGAATGTGTTAATAGTTAGCTGTGAAGTTATATAATTATCATAATTAATGTTCTTTATTTAAACTTATAATTATTTATTTCAACTTATAATTATTGTTATTTATTTAAACCTGTAATTCATGTTATTTATTTAAACTTACAATGAATGTTATCCCATCCCCCCATATATTATATATATATATATTATATATATCCCATTTTATTCATGAGAGATTAAATGAAATATTACAGGTAATATCAGCCGTCTTCTGAAAAAAGCCGATGCCTTGAAGAGTGAAGTATGCGGGGAGCGCGGCGCCCTGCAGGAGTGGCGGGCGGCGTTAGAACGGAGCGCCGACGACATCACGGCGGTCGAACAATTCACAAAACAAGACTTATCCAAAGCCAAAGTACTGTTAATTTATATAAAGATATTAAAGTATGTTGAAAGTACCTACATCCTCAGATCTGTAAGGCTAGAGATATTTGGCACAGTGTACTCTCTACCTACCCAGTACTGGACCTGTAATAATATTATACAATAATAATAGTGAAAACATTGTTGTGCCATCATGTGCTAATAGTTCCAATGTGACACTAAACTAATTATATAACATTTTCAGGATCTGGAGACAAAGCGACAGAAGTTGAAGGTGGAACATGATAAAATGTTAGATCGGCTTAACCAACTTGTATCCAACCTCAGCGCTGAGGAGAGAGCCTGCGAGAGAATATCTGTTCAGGTACAAAAGTACATTAAGATTGAGGGATTGGCGAGTGAGTTGGTGATCACAGGGGTTTAAGATCACTTGCTATAACACTGAAAGGAATCATCCTAAGGAAATTAGAATTTTCCATACTCCCTAAAGTGCCAAGGTGTCAATGCTGCCAACATGCACATGATGTTTTAACTTTTCTATTGCAGGTACTGGAGGGAATGGAACAGAGAAAGCAAATGATGACAATGTGGAGTAATGCTGTGGAAAATCTCAGACAGCGTGATGTTGACATTAGACATATCCGGGAGGTGAGATTGAATGAGATAAACTATATCATAATTATACTGGTAGAGCATGAGTGTGGTGCACCCGGGAAAGTACCATGAATGCAACTACTTCCACCTTGAAGTAATTGTTACTAGACGTGTTCTAACTAGTTGGTAAACATGACTTTTATAGTAGGCGGTTATGCGGTTGAGAGCGCCGAGTGTCTGGCTTGTTACTTAGTATGTATGCCTTAATAAAATGTATATAGGAGGAATTACAGTACAAAAAGTTTGATTTGAAATTAATATCTTTATTTTTGAATCAGTCTTACGTATTTATAAATGTAAAGCAATATCCATGATATTTATAGGACTAAATTATGAATTCTATGTAACTGTACAAAACCTAACTAAAATTTTGCGACTTGGTCGCGAATCAGCCGCAAACGAAGCATCACGGAAATAGTCGACTACCGCCTAAACCGTGGTCGTAGTGGCCGATCAGTTGGCCGACCAATTTTATTTAATTTTAATTTTATTTAATTAACCAATAATTAAACGCATTTCTAATTGTTATGATAACATTTTGTGTTTTGGGCTGAATCTCTCCAGTGTGGTTGCCAGTTGGTGTGTATACTATCGATAACCATCAACTATTGGGCCAATGATATTAATATTCCCTATCTTGTCATTAAATGTTATTGAGCATACTATATACTTATACTAACTGACACTAACAATGAGGTCGTCTCGTCTATGGCTTGTTCATTTGCTTCTTTATTTAAGAAATAAAATTGCTGGATATACTTAGAAATTAATCTAGCGAAAGTTGAAGATAAACAAACATGTATTACAATAAAAGTACAATTTTTTTTGGTAAACTTTCATGAGAAGTTTTGTTACCATAAGTTCAGTTATAATAATTTCAGTAAAAAACGTAACATCACGCCTGTTATCCCCGAAGAGGTAGGCAGAGGAATGTAGAACAT